>OZ017741.1:187619371-187789371 GCA_963969285.1 Odontomyia ornata | reverse complement strand
AGAAAATATGAAATACGAAGATCATACTATTATTAACATTTTTCGTGTATTTCCCCTCCCTGTGCGCCCCTCGAAGCGAACTTTGCCAAACAAAGACCTGTTTTGAAAAGTTCTGATCAAGACCTTTCATTTGATATCCATATTGGCTACCTTCAATGAAATTTTTTTTTCGGGGGGTCACTCCCCTATAGGGGGAGACCCCCGTTAAATACCTTATAAAATTTTTCTGTAGTTGAACTTTGAAGAGAGCACCACTTTACACCTACATACAAAATTTGATGTTTCTAGCTTAAGTAGTTTCCGAGAAAACCTGCTGTGACACACGGACGGACGGACGGACGGACGGACAGACAGACGGACAGACGGACAGACAGGACGCGATTTTAGAAGGGTTTTGTAAAATTATTTTACAAAACCCTGAAAAGAATGCCCTAAGATACTGGGCTCATGAAAGCAGAATTACAGGTCCACGCTTCAATCAGTGCTCATTAAATGCTCCCTTAGTCTTTTCTTAAATACCAAAAGTGAGTTTACTTCCTTAACAATTTCTGGTAGGTTGTTATATATACGCAGAGCATCATTCGTTGCATCGTTCTTTAGTCGGTCCCCTTGCATTCCTCCCATTATATGGGTTGATCTGTGATACCTTAATTAATGGCGCTCGTTCCGATCCATTAGTTTTTAAATTTCTGTAGATAAACTTCGCTTTCTCCATAATAATAATTTGACTAAAGGTTAATGATTTTGCCAATTGGTAAACCAAACTAGTTTGAGTAAGCATTGGCAGCTTAAGAATGTTTTTATACGCTTTGGTCAGCAGCCTGGATATACTATTTAAATGTTGCTTTGCTGATTGTCTCCAAATAAGTACTCCATAATGCAATTTCGCCAGGACAAACGCATTTAGAACAAGTTTCTTGATGTGCATTGGAAAATCCTCATATCTTCTTAACAATCCTATTATTGGGGCTAATTGCCTTCTTAAGCTATTTATGTGTGGTAACCAGGTCATACGATGGTCTATGATAAGGCCAAGATATTTCATTTCTAGCACACTTTGCAATTTTCCGCCGGTAATATTTAGTTGGACATCTATGTCTCCTTTGTTCTTTTGCTTGAAAACAATATATTTTGTCTTTGATGTGTTCAATACTAGTTCGTTTCCAATTAACCACTGATGGAATTTTCCTAGATCGTCGTTGATAGTGTTCTCAATGGCAGTTTTGTCTCGTCCTGAATAAAGTAGAACTGTGTCATCAGCATATAATGTGTGATATCCCGTCAGCCCACATGTATTTAGATTATTTGTGTATAGCAGGAACAAAGTTGGGCCCAGTATTGAGTCTTGGGGAACTCCTGTTTCCGTAGGTGCATGGTCGCTCAGGACATTGTTGATTAAAGTTCTCTGCGATCTTCCCTCCAAGTAACTCTTAAACAACTGCTTAGGACTACCCTGAATACCATACGATTCAAGTTTACGAAGCAAGAGATCATGATCAACTGTATAAAATGCTTTTTTCAAATCCACAAAAATTGCGATGACATAATCACCTCTGTCAAGTCCTAGATTGATGAAACGTGTGACAGAATGTAGGGCATCCAAAGTACTCTTGTTCTTTTGAAAACCAAACTGATGTTGGCTTATGATAGAGTTTTCAACTAAGAATGATGTTAATCGATTGTTTAGTATTTTTTCAAATATCTTACTAAATCCCGTCAGCAGTGCAATCGGGCGATAGTTATTCGGGTCAAGATGATCACCACCCTTAAATATAGGAACTATTTTTGCAAGTTTTTCTTCTTCCGGAAAAGTTCCATTCCTAATATGCACGTTTATAAAATTTGCTATAATCTGGACTATGTCCTCCTTTATTATACTAATCTCATTCATTGTGATGCTATCAATGCCTGGCGCCGTATTCTTTTTCAATTCATTGATTACATTTAAGACTTCCCTTATATTTGTTTGATGAATGTGAAAGATGGAATTTATTGCGATATTTGTATTATTTACATTGCCTGCTGAACTGGCAACGATTTCTTTAGTGATTCTTCCACCAATTGTTGAAAAAATGTTATTCAATGAGTTCGCCGCGTCACGTGGACACGATGTATTAGAGGGCCCATCAGGATTCAGTTGAAAGTTTTTTGATATACCCTGGGATGAAGAGTTATCCTTTACCTCATTTATTATTTTCCATATTTCGCGGGAGTTGTCAGCCGCTGTTTCCATTCTTCTTGAGAAATATAAGAATTTAGCCTCTTTCACCAGTCGTTTCGATTCTTTTTTCGCTTGGATATACACAAACTTGAAAGCCCGGTTTCCACTGTTCTTCCTGTAGTCCATGTATGCCTTCCTGTTTTTAATACTTGCATCAATTACTTTTTTCGTTATCCAAGCCCGTTGTCGACACCTGATTTTTTTCTCAATTGTAGAACTTTGCTTAGCAGATATGATGATATTTTTGAGTTCAATAATACTATTTGGTTTCCGCTTTTCCAATAACTCTCGTATGTTTGATTTAAAGAGCTCCTTGTCTAGAAATCTGAACGTTTTGTAGGTCGGCTTCTGTTTGATCAGCGTTTGGTCTTGAATAGCAATTTTTAACACACGATGATCCAGTTCCGACCAGTCCTCAAATATGTATGTCATGCTTGCAGCGACTTTTAAATCATTGGTTACTATATGATCCAGACAGGTATTTGACACTGGGCGAGTAATTTGGTTGTTGTTTATGATTACCGTTCCATTCGTTTCTAGCGTATCTTTATAAATCCGTGTTTCTGGTGATTCCGTTAGCACATCAATGTTTGTGTCCGCTACTGTGATTAAATTTTTTTCAGTTGAGAATAATGTATCTAGTACTGTGCAAAAATCTTGTGCATTCATACGATTGGGATTGTAGTACGTCCCTAATTTTATTTTTTTACCTGCATGGCGTACTTCAATTATAATGACTTTATACTTATCAGGCGTCACTCTCTTGGTAATGAAATTGACTGTATTTTTTACGTACATTGCTGTACCTCCACCTCTTCCAGGTCTGCAGGAGAATACCGCATTATATCCTTCAATATTGTATAACCGTGCTTCTTCTGGGTAAATCCAGATTTCATTTAGAATAATCAAATCTATGTCAGGATTTTGCTGCAGGTAAATCTGAATATCACTTAGCTTATGTCTTAAGCTTCTTATATTAGCATACATAAGTGTTAAATTTGTTCCACTTGATTGATTAGAAAGATTAGCAATCATCAAAGTTGTAGTTGGTGCTCCTCCTGGCAATCAATATTCTGCGTTGAAGCTCCGGACACTCTACAGAGTCAGCTCTGTGAGAATGATCAGCATTGTTATTGTTACCAATACAGTTCGAGCACTTCTCAATCGTGCTTTTGCAGTCCTTTAGGTCATGCTTTCCTCCACATTTTACACATATTTGCTCCCCTTCACATTTTGATGTTTTGTGGTTGTAGTTTTGACACTTATAACACCTCGTTACGTTGAAGTCCTCCTTCGCAAAATACGATCCATAATCTATATTAATGTATCTATTCGCAAGCCTCTTATACATACTCCCGTTTACCTGGATGATGTGCAACCACCTTCCATTTCTCGTTCGCCTAGCATGTACAAGTTCCATAGAATCACGCCCCTCTATATTGGGATTTAATGCCTGGATCTCATTTCTTAATTCATTATTTGTGTATTGTTTTTCTAGTCCATTGATGACAAGTCTAGGCTGTCGCAATCTGGTCTCAGCAACATCATACTCCTCTTTCATTGCATCCATTGCTATATTAAGAAGCGAAGTAGTATTTTCATTTGTCGATGTTTTGATAATCGCCCCACCATTACGAATAGGCCTCATTAGCTGTAGAGGAATTTTACATTTTGATGGCCTGATCCTCGACTTAAAATCCATCAGTGTTTTTTCTGATGAAGAGTGATTTCTAGGCTTAATTATAATCCCTTTTTGCGATATTGTATTAGATCGATGCACTGATGGAGGAGAAGTAGAATTTTTAATAATATCGGCATATGAGGGCTTGCTCGCAGACGTAGATTTATCTATTAATAAGGTGACATTTGAGCTAATCTCTTCGACTTGGCTTTGCAAATTTTTCATTTGCTGGAAGAGTTGGTCTTCTTTAGATTTACGGTGCTGAGCTCTACATCCGGCACACATCCAAATCACATCTTCGGTGATGTCCATAATAGCTCGATATCTCTCCTCCGACATTTTGATGCACCTCAAATGAAACCACTTGAGGCAGAAGCCATCACACCCCATAGCCGAGTGGATATCCTCCACGGGTTTCCTACACTTCCCACACTTATCTGGTTTAGTAGCCATTATATTTTTAACTTTTTTAATTATTTGCTTTTTATAAAATTTTTTATTATCCTTGATTTATTTAATATAGTTAGTGAAAAAAACGTAGAAATCTGTACTTGCAAAAAAAAAAAAAAATAATTTAAAATATCAAAATATAAATTTAAAATTAAATTCAAAAATTGTTTAGAATAAATTTAACTACACGGGAATTTCACTTCTAGACCAAAGCAAGAATTCCCGGTTCCGTTAATTTTCGTTCGCCTAAGTAAAAATTGAATCAATGAAATTGATGACTTGAAAGATCGCTACTTATCTCGAAAACTTGATAGAGCGACACTAGTAACCACTTCACTTATTTCACACAGCTGATTATAATTTATGACAGATTTATAACTTCACTATAGCCAAGAAATTCAAAGAGCTGAAACTGAAACTGACACTTCTTTGTTTTGACACTTCGAATTGTCTTTTATATTGAATATCATAATTTTACTTGGATACGTAAAGAAAAGCGAACTTCGGGATCGCTAGTATAGAGGGGCTACAGTTATTAACAAAAGAAAACATGATCAAGAAAACTCCGCAGATGGTGGATGGAAATAACCAATAATTGGAAACAATGAAAAAATGATCAAACTACGCAAAGAAAATGATGAGCTGAAGCTACGGATGCAGGAAGGGTGAACATTCAGAAGCCGCAGCTGCACAAACAAGCCCAACAGAAAATGAAAGTGAAGCAAAATGTAAAATAAACGATTTCCGAAGAAATTCTAAGTGCTGGCGGCACTAATGACAGTCAAAACTATTTCGCAGCGATGACAAAGCTGGAAGTAGATGTCGAAGGAAGTTCCGATTAGGATACTAATGTAAATTTTATTCAATATTTGAAAAATAAAACCAAGGAGAAGAAACTACTGGTTCCTCAGAAAAAGCCAGCAACAAGGCAAAAAAATTTCGCCATTAAATGCATTCAGACAAAGCGGGAGGTAAGCAATTTCGAAATTAAAAGAGTAAACCCAGAAAAATTAACTAAAAACACGGAATCGCCTGGTTGATTTCAAGTCAACCAAAGATACTCTGAACTCTCCAGAGAGGACACGATCGATCTCCTTCAAGTGCTGAGGGAAGCTGGAACAGAATTAGTTAGTACAAGTTTTGAATGAATGCAGTTTTGGTTCCCTTCAACAGATAACATACCTGAATTTCAGAGTGGTGAGGTGGAAACGCTTCCAGGAAAGAAAAGTCAACCAGAGTTACCAGTTTCAACAATTTTGTCTTTCAACTGCCAACTGCATCATGCACTTTTGGTGCATAAAATGCAAAGAAATTCAAGCCCCCGGTGAGTGTAAATTGGCTCAGATGGAGTCAAAAGAAAAATTGTACTACTTCAACTGCAGTTTATTTGGTCATCCAGTATCATACCGAGGATGCAAACGTCCAGCCTGCAAAGGGGGAGATAAGTGGTTAATTGATGATGGCTATGCGGCGTGGTACCCAGAAAGCCGAAGGAGTTTTACGGCTCAAGCCAACACCTCACCATTTAGTGTTTAGTGAACGTGGCCCATTGGCGGATAACTGAAATGCTACCAATCGAGCTATTAGATTAGGGTGGCTACATGGCGTAAAACGCCAGCAGGCCGAAGGAAGTTCGAGGCTTACCCAACACCCCACCTCTCATCATTTGTATTGCTGCACTTATCGGTTGCCAGCAGGATGTTTGTGGTTGCTGGAATTTCCCGTATCGCTATGTTTAAAACTTTACTGGAACACTTCAGCTGTATAGAAAAGAAACTTGTAAATAAAAAATATATCGATGGCAATCTGCTCTCCAATAATGTTGTTGTTATATTTGGTGGCGTGGAGAGCTTTCACTTCAATTTCACCCAGAAAATTGCTGAAAAGCAAGCATATGCGATTGTTCCTCGATGTGTCGTTCCTCGGCCAAAATTTGCATTGAAGTCACCCAGAACAATTTTAATATCGCTTGATGGCAATGCATCCACAGCACGTTCCAAGATGCTGTACAGTTCGTCCTTGACGCTTCCTTGTGTTCTATGGGCGCATGACAATTGACCAGCCAGACATTAAAGAATTTGGTCGGTATATGAATCTCACAGAGCCTTTCGTTCACGGGCTTAAAGTCAGTAATAATTTGTTTAAATGTACTGAGAACAATGTAAACAACTCCAAACTCATGGCATCCTTGAGATTTTCCACTTTAAAATAAGGTGTGCGTTTGCATGTCAAATATGTCTTCACCGTGCCATCAGTTTTCTTGCACTGCGAGGATGTTGATTCTGTATCTCTTTATTTCATCCAGAAGTTGTCGCAGTGCACTTGGTCTGTTCAATGATCTAATACTCCAAGTTCCAAAAGAATAGTCCTTTAGACGTTGTGATTGTCCTTGTCGTTTATCAAACCTGATCCGACAATGTTGCCCTGGTTCCATGACAAGTAAATAATAAGTGGGGTGTTGTCAATGCTTCAACTTTATCAGTTTTTGGCTCACGAGTGGTATATTATTTATCTCATGCCCGTCGACTAGCCGGTTAGGGCACCCTCTATCCGCCGCCTGAGGACGCATCCGATGGGGGACCGAAAACTCCACACGGTCAATTAATTGTTATTAGAATTTAGTTATTTTCATTTGATAGGTTAGGGCACCCTCTATCCGCTATTTGAGGAGACGTCCGATGGGGGACCGAGACCCCCACATCAATAATTAATTGATATTATAATTTAGTAATTTTCATTTGATAGCATTTGATATTGTTTTTTATGACTACTATTTTTGATTGAATATTGCTTAAAACTCAAATTTCATTTTGACCATTAAGGCTTTGAATATATGAACGTTTTAAAAATTGCTTTATGTTTTTGTAAAATTTATAAAGATCGAATCTATGAAGTTCATTTAGCCTGAACCTACGTATTATTCCTTGAGTTTATTAATGATTAATGTCGCATATCACAGGTTAAGTTTAAAATTCTTCTGACAAAAGCATAAATATATCATTTGAATATAATATAAAAGTAGACGGTACAGCAGCATAATGTAGTGATAGTAGGTAGATGAAAATGTCCGTGAATGACTGCAGCGATGGTCTGCTACCTCAGCGGAAGAGGACATTGCGATCCGCCGAGATTGGTCTTGTCTGGGGACGCGTGAATGCACTGGTAGGCTAGCGTTGCGGTCTCGTGGGGCGGGTTGTTTTCCCCAGCACAAGGACCCACTACAAAAAAATTTCGCAGCCACGAATTTAGGGGTCCTAGAAACATCGACGGAAGTCGAGAAGGAGGTAACCTACTAAGGATCAAAGAGTATTGCTGACCCAGAAGGCAAACTGAGCCTGGGAAAAACAGACGGACTTGAGATGACTTCGTCGCTAGAAGAGATTTAGGGCCACAAATAAGGATGGGGCATCCAGATGGTAGCAGTGTCCCCTCGCACCATCCCAACCGGATCAAGATCTAAATGTGGACGTGGCCATGTATTTCCCATTTGAGTGAAAACTCATACAATAGTACTTCGTTTGACCTTTTCCCTCAAATGAGAAATACAAACGTAGGCTATTTATGCCATACCGTTATGCAATGAAATCACATAGCCCTATGTCATAAATGGGCATGCGAGCGGAATGCCACTCTACCCGGCAAGAGCCCCTGTTAGCAAAGAAAAAGAAAGAGCGCACCCGATGGCTAGCCGAAATTAGCGCAGGAGCCTGCCATCGATGCGTGGGTCCTATATCCGGTCAGGTTTCCTAAGCAAACTCGTTTCATTTTTTGTTTTCTAATTTTCAATTGTCCGTTTCTGTCCTGTCTGTGTCTTTTTTCTTTAACCCTCCGAGTACACAGACGCTACTTTGACCGATTGCAGCGCCTAGGCCTGCGGGAGAGTGGGGGTACTATGGGCTTTTATTTTAGTGTCTTGACTATAAGTTTACATAGTTTGCTTACCTTTCGAAGACGTTAGTCATTGTTGAGAAACCTTTGAAATCAGCCTGGGGTCAATTCGACCCCATTCTGTACTCAACGTCAATTTTCAGGTAAAAATTGAAATTTTTTTTACTTTATAAATGGATAGATTAATTCAAAAAGACAAAAAAAAAGTTTGAAAGCATTTTTATTTTTTTTTAAAGCAATATGGAATATAATCTGCGTTCTAGTGTGTGGAATCGTTTGTTGGCTGAAGACAGCGGTGATGATTTTGGCGGCAGTGGTTCCTCCGAAGGCGACCACGCCTCTGAGCAATCAGTATCTGATTATGAACTTTCTGAATGTTCAGAAAATGATGATGTGGAGAATGCAATTCTCAGTGAACGCCTTTTACAACAGCGCGCACGAGGGAGACCAACATCAACATTGATCAATAAAAATAAGGCAAAGTGGAAAATGGGAGCTCGTGAAAGGTTATCAGGTTGGCATATATAAATATGCAAAATAAATATTTTCTTTTTAAGGGAAACTATAGGGCTCATTTTTCCTTTATTTTGTTATGTCTTAGAGTTTTCACGTAAATTTTTAGTCAAAAATTTTATAAAATGAAAAAGTTACGATTTTTCATGTAAAAATGCTAATTTTCGTTTTTTCAGGTTGTTCGCGAATTTTTTTAGGTAGGCTAAGGACATTTAAGGCCTCTCTAATGTATGAGAATTACTAAAAGAGCTTTCAAACTATTTCAAAAAGTTTTTTCAAACTAATATTTGTAGTGGGGGCGATACTGTATACGTTCAAAGAAGGTTGGGGTCAAATTGACCCCATATGTACTCGATGATCGAAAAAATAGGTGTGTACTCGGAGGGTTAATATTCTATTTGTTTTGTTTCAATATCTAAGGTTATGCTTCTTTTTATATAAACATATAAAATGCATTGACCATCCTTCTCCTTGGCACTACAGCCCCTTTCGGGCCTTCGCTTCCTGCAAACAGCGCCTCCAACTGTCTTGGTCCGTTGGCCACGTCTTTCAATGAAGACGATGAGCTGTCTTCGTCGAACGAGTCAGACCAGCGTTTCCTCGGTTTCCCCACTGGCCACCGACCATCAGTTCTCCCAATGAATACCTTCTTGGGTATCCGTTGTTCGTCCATACGATTCATGTGTCCAGTCCATTGCAGCTTCCGCAGTCTTACAATCCTTGAGACGTCCGGTTCGTCCAGAATTTCATACAGCTCATGTTTGTATCGAATTTGCCATTGGTCCTCATCTAGCTTCGGTCCAATTATTCACCTCAGGACCCGTCACTCAAAGGCGTTCCATATATTTGCGGATGCTTGGGTTAGAGTCCATGTTTCACACCCATATCATAACACAGATCTTATCACAGATTTGTATACTTGCAGCTTTGTTTTCCTGTGTATGCAGCTGGTCTTCAAGTTCGTCAATACTGAATAGAATATTTCATTTAAAAGCTGTATTTTTCGGCATATTTCGTCTCTTTCATTTTCCGTTTTCGTTCTTTTGGCACCTAAATACACAAATTCGCTAACATTCTCGTAACCGTATTCGCTAAGTGTGATATTTTGGGTGTTTGAGGTATTTTTCCTCGACTGCGTCATGAACTTTGTTTTATTTGCGTTGATTCGACTCAAAACACACTAATCCGAAATGTAGATAAAATATAACTGTTGCGGCAAAGAACAAAACACGATTATGATGATCAATAATATATAGGGAGAGAAACATTCACTACATGCTTTTCAATCGTGGGCACCGTGAATAAATTTATAACCGAATCAGTTGGTTGATCACGCATCGGCAGATATTCAACTAAATGTCGAGCATGCTCACGCTCTTCACCGGCAGTCTTGAAGAAGGTTTCTTTGTAGAATTTGTATTTGCCTGGAGTTGATGCACTGAGTAGTCCTGTCAAGCCACTCAGTTGAGAGTTCCAGAGTCGCGACGCAACTCAGTGAAGGTTGATTGAAGGGAAAAACATAGTTTAAATATAAGTATGTGCCACAAACAAAATCATCGTAGTTAAATGGTTCCACGTGATTTCCAGCGTATACTACCAACGCGTGCTCTACAAGACGAACCGGATCGATGCTAAACTGTCGTTTTTTTTACTCGCTGTCTATCTTTAAATAAATTCTCAAGCACTTCGTTCATTAAATTGTAAAGGTAAAGGCGACACATGCACTAATATTCAAATAAGTTTCAGTCTTCGGAAAAGATATCATTTGAAATGTTTACCGTTCTTGAAATGCCAGCTGTATTTCAATGTTTACGTTTGATTTTTGTTTGTATGCGGGTTGCACTAGTTGTTAATTTAAAATTCTGAACGAACTGGTTCAAATCGAGATAAATTATTTCCCTTCAAATCAACTTAGTGCTCCGCACTGTAGGATAAAACGAATAGGAATGTCTATTTAAGCGGTTATCGAATCGCAAAAGCGTTCCATCGAACAAACATTTGCCAATTCTTCCGTGGTTCTTCACGATCTCCCATCTTAAGCAAATGTAATTTTCCTTGGGAGCACTATTCCGCAGGAGGATGGTAATTTACTGGAGTTAAAAGGGTGAATGGTTGCAAATTGTTTTTATTTAAACTTTTGAATTTACTACTCGGTCTTTATATTTTACCAACACTTTTCATACCGAACGTATTTTGCACCACGGCTTTGTGCTCACGCCTGTTTCTCGGGCAGCGTGTGTAAGTCGACTCCTCGATCCGTCCAAAACTTGTTTTTCTGCCTTTCTGTGTCGCAACTGTAAATCAAATCAGCTGAGTTTGATTGCATTCGGTAATGAAATGCCGTTGGGATGCACTACATCAGTGTTCCCATGTCCAAAATTTTCATTGGCAGATTTAAAATTTTTCAAGAAAAATTAACTGAAGTAAAGAAAAATGAAAGAGATTTTAAATAATAATAAAATTTAAATCTCATGAAGCATGTAATTAAAGGGAAACGTTTACATTTAATATGAAGGAAAATTGATATAAAACTATATTTAATAATAATAATAAGAAAGAAAACTGTTTTATGAATTACAATTATGAATTGAAGCAATTAAATAATTTTTCTAAATCTGCAATTAAAATTTCGTATAGGAGTTAGGAAGGTTTTCGAGCAGTTTGCTTGTGTGACAGCTCGATTACTACAATAACTTCTTTTGGTTGATATTGTAGTTGAGTGGTAGTAGCATCGTTCAAGTGGCAGGACTATAAAGTTTCGTCTCGACATAGTTCAGTCGCCATCATGCATTGGAGCAGTGCAGAGTGTTCGTTTGCCATTTAGGCCTACTTTTAGAGAGGATGTTTTGTGATCGCAAACCAGTGCGCCTTTCAGAAACGCTTTAATTTAGCCCCGTTGGCGCTTGTGCCGGACCAGAAATAAATTGTAATGTGGGTCACTACGTTCAGACGAATTGCAAGTACGGCAAGATGAAGGACTGGAGTCCTTTGGCTCATTAGATCATCTGAGAGCACTGAGGCAGTGACAGCTTTAATGTTACGATTACCACGGTATTCTACGCGCAAAAATGCGTCTGCTCTTGAACTCTCTTGATTTGTCGCTTTGTGATTTTTCTTTCTATGGGGTGAAATCCCGCGTTTATGTAAACCGTTCAAGAATCCTTAAGATTTGAAGACCAGCATCATGGAAGAAATTGCCAACATAGCAAATGCCAGAAATTGGTTTACTTAGTGTATGGAGGATGGGGAACTTCACCTATCTAATTTGATCTTCAAAACTATGCAAAACAAAGCTTCAAGTATGCGCCTACATTATAAATAAGTCAAGCAAGCAGGAGAGCGCTCCTATAACCAATACAGTGCATATTTGAGAAATCGTTCAAATTTATCCAAAAGATGCAAAGTTACTTTCATAATAATTTTTCTAAATGCTCGGCCAACTAAACATAATCAAATTAAACACTGTTTCTTAAATTTTCATGAAAATTTGAAGAAAATAAGAGTGCCAATATCGACTTGAAATATGTATCAACCATCAACACGTGCTACTGTTGTTATAATTCCATACGATTGAAATGACTCTAAGATTTTCCATAAGATTTTGTAAGCATAACGGTTTTATATTAATCTACATATGTAACTGTAAAATTTTAAGAAGTTTTAGGGTACTTTTTTGTTTTTATGAGACAAAACATAAAATTGGCAAATCAGACTATAATTGAAAAATTTGAATTAATTTTGATTTCTGAGGTATTTGTAGCCCTTGCACTCACAAAGGACTATCTTCGTGCTTTTTTCAGAGTTTTTGGCTCAAATGTGTCCAATCAAAAGGGAGGAGGGGGGAGGGATGTGGTTTCGTTACACACGTCTTTTCGTAGATTTTGCCTCCCCTTGAATCCCCTGATAGATAAAATTACTTTTTTGTTCCAGATTCTAAGCGTGTTAATGAAGACCTTTCATTTGATACAGCACTCGACTACATTTGATAAAAAAAAATTTTTGAGAGACCATCACTTCTGACATTTTCACAAAGTTTGAGCTTTGTAGCTTCTACAGTTTTTGAGAAAAATTGCTGTAATGCACAGACGGACGGACAGTCAGAACGCAAACTAGTATGTCTTTGTAAAAAAAAATTTTCACGAAGCCTTCAAACAAATAAAAATTTTCTGGTTCATACAATGGGTTTGAAGAAAGTTATGTTGTCGCGCCCACCAATTTAGTTTGGATTGGTCTCTAAAGTTAACCTTTTCCATCCCAATAATTCTTTGTGCTTTTGGACTAAATTTGGAGGGAATTGATCCGGTTCAACAAACATTATTGGACTTGGAAGAAAATATGGGGGGCTTTCAGCTTTCTTCCAAAGAAAGAACTTGGTTATTGACAAAAACAGCAGTATTTAAACCTGGATGTAGAAAAATCATTCATTAAGAGACACCAATCGACATCATCATGTCTTAAAAAGGATAATAAAGGGTGATTCACTATGAGGCTTGATTTTCAATCGGCTGGTTTTGACATATCACGCGTGGCTCCTGTCTAACTGTAGTGTAAGTTTTATTCATCATTGTTTGATGAATCACCATGGAAAGACTTACACTGCAACAACGTATCCAAATTGTTCAGCTGTATTACGAAAATCTGCGTTCTGTGAGAAATGTTTTTCGTGCTCTTAAAGCAACTTATGGTGTGTATCGTCGACCTACCCAAACCACTATAGCCAATACCATTCGGAAATTTGAAACCCAGCATATATTATTAGATGATACTTGACCGATTAGACCACATCCAGCATGTTGAGAAGAGAATATAGTGGGCTTTTTCAGACGCAGCGTTAAAAGTGAGCGTTAAACAGGTTATATGGGCAAGAAGAGTGAGAGGCATTGAGGGGACCTGATGGTAAAAACAAGCCAACAGTTTGTACGGTGAACCAGCGTAACGCACATACACAAACGCATTTTGTTGATCATTTGGTGGGGGAAATTTATGCAAACGCCGGTAATCATTCCGAATTGAACATTCGGTGAAGAAGGAAGTCGTCATGAAACGATTGCCTTTCTTTAATTTGCGTGCAAAAATGGATGCGTGGACGCGAGAAGCTACGCGTTATTCAATAAATTTATAAAAGCGGAGGCCATGTTCAATTTCAGGAAACAACACGACGAATATCTCGATTTCAATAAAGTTAAATTGCCTATTGTAAATCCATAGAAAATTAACAGTACGCATAATCTTTATAGAATCGCATTATAATATGCCAGTTGACAACACAAGAAGAAAAATATGCGACTTAAAAGGATATTCAAATTTGCAATATATTTGTCAGAAAGCGGAAAAACACGGGGGTTCTAATCAATCCAATAGAAGTTTGAATCGACAAACTTTAATAATTATAAAATATATTTTTCATTCCAGTTTTTGTTACCTCGTGCACAATTCAAGGCTAAAACATCAATTCTCAATCGCTTATCTCTCTGTCTTCGCTTTCATGTTGTCCGCACGACGTTTAACGATCAAATGATCCTTTTGACACATACACTCGCAAGACGTCTATCGTATACAAAAATAGGTTGGCTGAACTATGCAACGTGTAAACATAAGGGCGTAAGCGTGAAACCTGTTTGGATATGGGTTTTTACCATTCCCGTGTGAAAGAGCCCAGTGGCTGTAGCTGAGAGTGTGGCTGAAGACCGTGACGAATCGATTCGGCGTCGTTTTCAATAGCTTTATTTGTCGTACGCAACAACTTGGCATATTTTACGTGAAGATCTTGGTTTAAAGGTATACAAAGTTCAACTCGGGCAAGAATTAAAGTAGGGCGACTTAAGTTTGCGTCGTGTTTTTGGTGCATGGGCTCTGAGTCAGCTCAATGCGAATCCACTGTTTTATCGGCAAATTTTGCACAGCAACTAGGTACGTTTTTGGCTCAATGGATAAGTCAATAAACAGAACTGCCATATTTGGGCTGATGGACAAGCTAAAGAGCTTCAACATCTACCATACTGCCACAGAAATGCACAGTTTTTTTGCTACCTGAAGTTGAAGCCCGTGGTATCGGTGAACTTTAGTTTCGACAAGACGGCGCTACTTTACATAAAGCAAGAGAAACAATGGACTTATTGAGAAATGATTTTGGTGAGAGCCAGATTTCACATTTTGGATCAGTAAATTGGCCGCCTAGATCGTGTGATATCACACCTTTAGAATATTTTCTTCGGGGTGACACGAAGTCTCTTGCCTTCAGGGATAAGGTAGCTTCAATCGACGCATTGGATGCCAACTTTACTCATGTCATTCGCTTGTGACCGTTCGCTATGCTGGAATACGTCGTCCAAAATTGGACCCTCAGGATAGACAATTTACGGCGTAGTCGCGGTTAACATTTAAACTAAATAATCTTTAAAAAGTGAATATCTTTTGACTGACAATAACATTTTTACTAAGATCTTTTAACCTTTTTTTTTTAATACCTCCATTCCCTACCATTCTCTCCATCACTCTTTCTTCGTAGCACAACGCTTGGTCCTTTACGTTGTTTGCTCCTTTGTGCCACCCAGACAATGTTTAACACATCGGTGTAAGGGGGCACACAATATGATGTGAACTAGTCCTTTTCGTGAACATCTAGTACAAAAAATCATGATCAGCTCTCAGAGATAAAAAAAATTCAATATAATACGACGCATTCAAAAAAAAAACTCTCACTTCAGTATCTCGCCGATAGGGTCAAAAAGAACGCCCTAAGATACTGGGCTCATAAAAGCAGAATTACAGGTCCACGCTTCAATCAGTGCTCATTAAATGCTCTCTTAGTCTTTTCTTAAATACCAAAAGTGAGTTTGCTTCCATTACAATTTCTGGTAGATTGTTATATATACGCAGAGCATAATTCGTTGCATCGTTCTTTACTCGATCCGTTCTGGCAAAAGGTATTACGAATTGATCTGCATTCCTCGCATTATATGGGTTGATCTGTGATACCTTAATTAATGGCGCTCGTTCCGATCCATTAGTTTTTAAATTTCTGTAGATAAACTTCGCTTTCTCCATAATAATAATTTGACTAAAGGTTAATGATTTTGCCAATTGGTAAACCAAACTAGTTTGAGTAAGCATTGGCAGCTTAAGAATGTTTTTATACGCTTTGGTCAGCAGCCTGGATATACTATTTAAATGTTGCTTTGCTGATTGTCTCCAAATAAGTACTCCATAATGCAATTTCGCCAGGACAAACGCATTTAGAACAAGTTTCTTGATGTGCATTGGAAAATCCTCATATCTTCTTAACAATCCTATTATTGGGGCTAATTGCCTTCTTAAGCTATTTATGTGTGGTAACCAGGTCATACGATGGTCTATGATAAGGCCAAGATATTTCATTTCTAGCACACTTTGCAATTTTCCGCCGGTAATATTTAGTTGGACATCTATGTCTCCTTTGTTCTTTTGCTTGAAAACAATATATTTTGTCTTTGATGTGTTCAATACTAGTTCGTTTCCAATTAACCACTGATGGAATTTTCCTAGATCCTCGTTGATAGTGTTCTCAATGGCAGTTTTGTCTCGTCCTGAATAAAGCAGAACTATGTCATCAGCATTTAATGTGTGATATCCCGTCAGCCCACATGTATTTAGATTATTTTATTTATTTATTTATTTATTTCGAATCCATTTTAACAGGCAAAATGCCCAATTACAAAAATAGAAAAAACAATATAGATAAAATAGACAAAAATATTTAAGATAATTTAGCAACTAATCATAAATTATAACAATTAATGTAGTTTGTTTCTAAGTAAATGCTTAAATGCTATTAAAGATTGAGGGAAAGTACCAAGTTCTAATTCATTGTGCTTGCGAGGCAAACGAATCATGGCAGAATGAAAATGGGTTTCAGTACGCGCAAATTGGATGTGAAGATTGGAGGAGCGCAGAGGCCTGCCGGGGCTCCTCCAACTTATTTGATTTACCAAGTTAGGGCAATCAATCAGGCGGTGGTGGAGTTTAAATAAAAGACATTCATCAAGGAAAGTCCTACGTGCTTTTAATGAAGGAAGATGTAAATAAGTGAGTCGGTCTTCATAGGGAACATAGGGAATCTTGTACTTATAAAAAAGACAGCGGGTGAAGTTTCTTTGGACATATTCTATGTCAGCAATAAGGTATTCAAAGTGTGGGGACCAAACTTGAGAGCTATACTCTAAAATACTCCTAACTAGAGTATTATAAAGCTGGACAGCGGAGAATATATCTTGGAAAATAAAAGTATGCCGCAGTACAAAACCTGAGACTCGAGAAGCTCTGGTTTTAATGCTTGAAATGTGCATATCAAATTTGAGTTTGGGATCTAAAATTATACCGAGATCCTTAACTTTTAGAACAGTTGAAAGAGATTCGCTTCCAATTGAATAGATAAATTTGATTTGCACTGGTTTAAGGGAATACGACATAACATGACATTTAGATATGTTCAGTTCAAGATTGTTAATGCTATACCAATTTTCCAGGATAGAAAAATAATTTTGCAATTGAGAACAATCCTCTTCTTGACCGATAGCCCTAAATAGTTTCAAATTATCTGCGAATAGAAGGGATTTTGAGTTTAAAGCATCAGGTAAATCATTGATAAAAAGTATAAATAGGAGAGGGCCAAGGATTGAGCCTTGTGGGACACCTGACGTAGGGTAAAAGGTTAAAGATAATGAACTGATTACACGAACACAACAAGAACGATATGTTAGATAAGAATTTATCCAAGCCAACATCGGGACAGGAAATCCATAGCGCTGCAACTTTAGTAGTAAAATAGAATGATCAACTCGATCAAATGCTTTGCAAAAATCAGTATAAATGACATCCATTTGCATATGGTTATCTAGAGCACAAGATATCGAATGAGATATTTCGAGTAAATTAGTAGTAGTAGAGCGATTAGAAAGAAATCCATGTTGCTCGGCAGCAAAAGTTTGCGATAGAGATGATGCTAATTTATTGTGAACGTGGCGCTCCAACAATTTAGAGTAACAGGAGAGGATAGATATAGGACGGTAGTTGGAAATATTACAAGGGTCACCATTCTTCAGAATTGGAACAATTTGTGCAAGTTTCCATATTTGAGGGAAAGTTCCATTGGCTAAACTTATATTTAACAGAATTGAAAGAGGAGTAGATATGGAAGTAATGAGTGACTTAACAAATATAGCGGGAATGCCATCGGGACCCGGCCCAATGCTTCCATCTAACTTGCTGATGAGTAGCTCAATGTCATAGGGAGTGGTTTCAAAATCAATAGCTAATGTCGGATAAGAGAATGGAGGGCAATAGTTTGTAGGTGAGGACGAGGCACTAAAAGATTCAGAGAAAAATTTTGCAAAAAGATCTGAAATAGCAGAAGGCCCATAAGCCTCCAAGCTGTTCCAATGTGCTGAATCTGGAATACGAGAGGAAGTGTTCAAATAACGAATGAAAGACCAAAAAGGTTTTGTTTGGTTAGACAACAGAGATTGTTCTATGGAGAGATGATAATTACGCATGGCTACTTTAATGCGACATTTAGCAAGAGTACGAAGTCTTTGATAATCTGTACAAGCTGCAGGACACCCAGTACGTTTGAAGTCTCGATGAGCTCGATCCTTACTTTTTAGAAGGGTCAAAATATCGGCCTTCAACCATGGTGCGTCATTGCTTTTTAATGTGTGAACTATTGGTGTATGTTGGCTGATCAGCGTATTCAAATACATGTAGAATTTAGAAACAGCATCATCGCAAGATACACTAGCAAAGAAGGAGTCCCAATCAGTCGATTGGAGATTGTTCGCCATAATTGCAAAGTTTGATCTACGGAAATTATACTTTGAAGGTTGTTCAGTCTTCTTACGCCTAATGTTACACAGTTTAACATCAATACTTAATGGTGGATGGTTGAGATCGGATGCAACATAAGCAAATTCAGGATGTTTTATGTCCAAAATAGTAGACTGATTGTTTGAACAGTTTGATAAAACCAGATCAAGAATGCGGTCATTAACGTTTGTGATGTTATTTACTTGATTTAGTGAGCAAAGTGAGAGGAAAGAAGAAAAAACTTCAGAGAGACGGTTGGTTGACTCGATATATAGGCAAGAAGATAGATTCCAAGATAAAGAAGGAGCATTAAAATCACCACATAGAAGAATAATATCTGAAGGGTATTTAGCGTTTAGGTAGATAGAAAGTTCGTCGAGAAATTTAACGTAAGTGGAAAGAGAAGACTGACAAGGCACATAAATTGACGACACCAATAGATGAATATTGGATGAAATGGTTACCCTAACAAGTACACATTCAACAGGAGGAGTTGGAATGAAATCCGTACAAGAAAGACAACCAAGGGACTTTGTGACACCCACAAGTACACCACCACCGATTGATTTCCCAGATGAATCAATTGTTCGATCGTATCGAAAAATATTATGAAAGGTAGATAAGTCCTTGTTAAGAATAGTATCGTTCAGCCATGTTTCACTTATACATATAATGTCGTCATTAGCTAATGTGGTGGAAATTAGGAAATTCTGCAACTTGGTTCTAAGCCCTCTTACATTTTGATAATAAATTTTTAGAGAAGAATCACTAGAGTTGGTTTGGTTGGGAGCGACCGAGATTTAATTTAGGGCGTTGCTTCGGAAAAAACTTTTTGACTAATGTTCCTTTGGGCCAGAAGTCTGGATCAAGTGTCAAACGAACATCAGCAGGAACAGAAATTTTAAAAGATGCAATGATTTTGTTCGGTAAATTATCTTTGGTTAGCTTTGTAACACCAAATGTAGGAGGAGTAAATCCTAATTTTCTGAGAATGTAGTTACTTACATCCTCTTTTGATGTTCTGTAGGAAAGCCTGAAGATAAAAAGCTGAATAGGCGGCGAAATAACTTCTAATTCTGAAATTCTCATAAATGGTAGGCTAGCAGAATTTATCATAGTTGGTAGGCTAGCAGGATTATCAGTAGGTGCAGTTGTCATAGCTGAAGTTATTACCGATGAAGGAAGATGTATATTGTTGATCCTGGAAGATACGGGAGAGGTGTAGTGACTGACCTTTGATTTTTTAGGAACAGCTCCCTTGCTAGTATCAACGGCAGTAGTTTCAATTAACGTAGCCTCAGCCGGAATAGAGGGTTCAGGTTGGCTGGTCGCATTGTTGATTCCTTTGCTTGCATCCAACATTGAAATATCAAGTCGATTACGAATGTTGTAATAATTTTATGTCTACGTCCGAACGAGGAACCGACCTCTCATCGGTTCGAGACGTTAAGTCTGAGTAGTGCCAACGGATGGTACCAACCGATCAACCAATCCGTGCACCGTAACCCATTCACGCGGTGGCTGCTTGTCGGCCAGCTAGATCGGAGAGGATTTCGGTCGCGGGTCTCCGAATGGATTACGCTCATTTACAATATTCGGCCACCAATACATGCCCGTTTTCAAACGCGTCACCAAAACAAAACCATACGGAGAGGAAACTTATTTTACGTTACTCCGTATTTCTTCCTATAACCAGTCAAAAGACAAAGATCTAATCTTTACTTCACGTTCCCGAATTTTCGACGCGGTACCGAAAAATACAATACGTTAACGTAATTCCGAAAAAAAGCTACGCTAAAGAAAAATCAAAATCAACTAAGGTACCGCGTACCGCGCGCAGCAGATTTTCTCAAACCCTACCCTCGCGACGACATACCTACCCTGCACCTCATTTCCCGCTGAAAAGAAGAACCACTGAAAAGGAAAGTCGTGGTTAAGGTTAGCAATTCATATTATTTTATTTTAACCTTTTTTAGGGTTTTGTAAAATAATTTTACAAAACCCTACTAGTTTCGCGACCAGTCTGTCCGTCTGTCCGTCCGTCCGTCCGTCCGTGTTTCACAGCAGTTTTTCTCGGAAACTACTTAAGCTAGAAATATCAAATTTTGTGTTTAGGTGTAAAGTGGTGATCTCTTCAATGTTCAACTACATAAAAAATTTAAAAGGTATTTAAGGGGGGTCTCCCCATACAGGAGAGTGACCCCCGAAAAAAAAAATTTCATTGAAGGTAGCTAATATGGGTATCAAATGAAAGGTCTTGATGAGAGCTTTTCAAAACAGGTCTAAATTTGGCAAAATTTGCTTCGAGGGGCGCACAGGGAGGGGAAATACATGAAAAATTTGTGTCCCCCCCTCGCGATTGGACACCTGTGATCCGAAAAATCTGAAAAAATTCAGGAATGTAGTCCTTGGTAAGTACAACAACAACAAATACGTTAGAAGTCGCAATTCACTGAACTTTGTTAGTAATAGTATGATTTATAGATTTTATGTTTTCTTGAATACAGTCTTAACGGTACCCTTAAACTCAACGAAATGTTTATTTATAAGATTGATCTATCCTGAAAGTTTCATAAAGATTGAATCATATTTAGCGAAGTTATAGCGGTTTGAATTTTCCTGTATTACTATGGAACAATATGCGCCGCATTTATTACTATAGCAACATATGGCTATGGAACAACATGCGCTTTTTACCGACTCAGACACTACAGTTTTGCTAGGATTTGCATGAAAATTTCAGGAATGATAGTTGTCATGTATATCTTTGAGAATCGGTTCAGCTAGTGGTATCAGTAATCGTAAAACAAAATAGTCGCTGTTTTAAATGCGAAGAATGAATAATTTTTAAGTTATTTTTTCCCAACTTCAACGTTTAAGGTGCATGCTTTGAACACTTGATTCAATTTAATGAATGACTGAAGATGAGTACCTACAATTAATGCTCATAAGTGAAACAAGTCAAGGAGGTGGGAGAGAGCTCCTAGCAAAAGGGTTTTGTAATCATTCTAGGATTCGAAAAAATAGGCCATGAATCGATGATAACAGTACAGGAGAGTGGCCCCTGAAAAAATTCATCAAACGTAGCCGATATGAGTATGAAATGAAAGTTTCCATGGGAGCTTTTCAAAACAGTTTTTGCTTCAGTGGGGGCACAGGGGGGAAATACATGAAAAATGTGTTTCCTCCGTCGCGGATGGACATCTGAAATAATTATCAAGTGAGATATTTATGAGTATAAGAATACCAAAAACCTCAGAAGTTGAAATTCCTTCAACTTTGTTAATAATAGTATGATCTTCGTATTTCGTATTTTCTCCAATAAAATCGTCTTTGACATGTTTCTTGATTTGATTCGATCTGGTGACTGCATTTTGTAAATTGAATACAAAACCCTTCTGACATGAGCGTAGGTCTGTTTACCCAACTTGTTTCTTTGTAATTTATTTTTAACTGCAAGGTGTCTCTTTCTTATGCTATTATAGGTTTGTAATGATTTTACCCTTGTTTTTATTTAAGAGTTCTTTAACAAGTGGATTAATTTATTTCGATCTTATTCGCTGAACTGTAACAATTTATGATTTGCAGTTTTTTCGTTTTTATTTCTTTTTTCTGGAAGATTTCATTCACTGACAGGCTACTTTTAATATTTTTCTATCTGTAAATCAACTGGTATTTGTCAATTGTTTGTTCATATTTTGTTTTACAATCGTAATTTGTTAAATTTAATCTCATTATTAAATTAATTGGTTGTATGAAATCGTTGATAAATGCGCATACTAAATTTTCTTTACTAATGCGTTTTATTGCATTGCTTCGTTTTGAATTTTAGTGTTTTAAATATTTTTTTCTAGTGGTTTTTTCCCTTTGTTTTGTTAATTTATTAATTTGTTTTGCTCACAAACCAATTTTAATTATTGAAATAAAAATATTCATCATATAACTTTTCGCTTAACAATATTTGTATCTTATTTATTAAATTACAAATTAAAAGAGAATGAAAGCTACATTTTATTCTTGAAATGTTGAAATTAATGCAAAATAAAATTTTAGTTAACTTTACAAATAAGAATAATTATAAAGTAGCTTTTTTTTTCTCATTTCGTATTTATATGCAGATTTAGTACAGATTGATTTAATATTAGTTCATTCGTAATAGAATTGCATCCACTTAGCTGCTACGAAAAAGTCTTAATGGTTTAAATTTTTTAACGATTTTTTTCCTTTTCATGCGTTATAATACATTATTGTTTTGCATTCTTAACTTTTCTAATACAGAAACGATGAAAAATAATTAAAATTATATTTAGTACGTATCATATAGTTAACGACGTCATATTTTTAATCGATATTGTTAATTTATCCTGGATTAATTTTTTTCATGTTATTATTTAAATTATATTTACAGTACTGCTGACATTTGTAAGCCATGTTTACTATTTTCCTCCGTATGAAATGTTATATTATAGACCTTTGTTTTCTATTTGTAATTTCTAAGTTGTCGTTAAATTAATAATTCAAATGATGGGATATATTTATTTAAGAAAGTTGGAATTATAAACAAATCGAATAGTTCCTATATGATACCTGATTTTTAAACAAATATACTCAAGGCACGATACAGTGCTGCTTTACTTTCGGTTAATGTAAATTAGTTTGAATGGTTATCAGCGATTTTCAATTATCATTCTAATTAAAATGATACACTAATGACTTGTAAATAAAACTTCACTTTTATATATAATAAAAACTAATTAAAACTTTCTATGTAAGGCCCCGTAGATGAAATTAACATTGTAAAGAACAAATAACTTAAACTTCCCTATGTACATGCTAATAAAATAAAATTACAACAAACTGGTCAACTTTTTCAATGGGCTGGCAGTCTTCCTGCGAATTGACGTTTAGAATTTGGGTTGTGAAGAACGCGACGGGTATGGATAATTTGGAGGCCATTGAAATTTACGTCATTAGTGTACCGAAGAACTGAAGTGAAAATTTAATGGAGCCAGTTTCAAGGTTTATATTTTTACCGCATGCGATCGAGCTTACCGCTTCCGCAGATGCAGGTTTCAACTCGAATGCGTATATCATCGAAAATACCAGCAAAAGATCAATTCCTACGAATATTAGTTGCAATCTGACGAGAATTATCCGAGCATATTTTAAATGAATAGTTAAGTACATTCTATATATATATATATCTTATATCTTCTAAGTACTGGAAGAAGATTAATGGTAAATTATTAAGCAATAAACTTGAAATCTATTTCAAGCGTACAATTGGAATTGCCTAATTGATTCCAGCGGATTTCCTACAAAATTCAGTTTTTTCTTGTGTCAGTCAAATTGATTTAAAGCTATCTGCCTAAGACAAACTCATTTGCTCATTTTTTTTCCTTTACGTTTGGGCAATGCGTTCCCGCTTAAGAATTGTCATCCTTCCGTCCTTACTAAACTTTGCGATGAAAATGTGCAGAGCATGTAAGAATTTTATCATGTCTTCAAATCGGGCAAACTTAATTGAAGTCTTCCATAACAGGCGGGCATTCTCAGTCCTGGACTTGAATGTGGCATGCTCGTCAAGTGTAGGGCGTTCTGAATTCCCATCCAAATCGACACTTGTTGAAGGAGTTGATCTTGCAAAAAGTACAGATATTTGTGATGATGACAATGAGGCGGTGCTTTTATTTCGTTTAGACTCTGGAAGACTCATAATGCAGTTTGAATGGCATGCAAATTACTTACGGACAAGTTGTTGGGTAAATTGGAATTTATACCCAAATTCCACACACCAATACTCCGTTATATGTTACGAGGAACATTTTTTGATTTTTGTGGATGAAATAGGTTAAAACTTTCACGAGCTTATTTCACGACGATTAATTCAGGTTTAACACATGGATAATAAAACTTTCTACCAGTCGGGTAAATATAATCATATCAAATAAACCTTCCTACACTATAACTCGCGACACACGCTGCCCGTTTTTTTACCCTTTTGGAACTATCGGCACACTCCGGGACTTCCTCATGCGTGGCGGCCACTACCTCCACACTTCAATTCCATGTGGCTGTCAAAATCTGTTGGCATCCCACGACAAAATAGGCCTGGGATGTGCACTGGTCGCAACCAACGTAAAATGACAAGCCACCTAGCAGCAAAGTGTGTTGGTAGTGGTCACCAGCGGCGTCACGTGATTCATTACAATGTCAAGGAGCACATCAGACTGCTCGTTTAATAGGCGGATTGTGTCAGCGATAGTCATTCCACGGCAATGATCACACCGAAAAGTTATGTTTTTCGCAAATTTTGCGCGGATTTCATAAAATGAAGCAGGAATAGATAAACACTTCAGGTGGAATGATTTAGCGCAAAAGCCATCACATTCAATGAGTTTAGCCCTAGCTGACTGCGGTTCTTTGCAAATAACGCACTTAATGTCGTAGAGAGGAAAGCTTCCAGCCATTATTCAATTTCAAATATAAAATATGAAATAACGTCGCAAAGCAATAAAAATCCAAAATGTTAAATCGATCTTGGTCTCTAACCACACTATTATGTATGTTCTTAACTTTGCACTTAACTATTGCACACAAAGCAAAAAAGCTTTAAAATAAAAAATTCACAAATGCAGCTTACATCATTCAAATCGTTCACAGATTTGGGTTTGCGCTTAGATCCGGTTACAAACCGATAACTTTTACGATATTTAAACGCAAAGAGAATATCGCTTAATTGAAAATAATGCACAGCCAAAAGCACACGCCTAGGCTCGTTGACGTTGTTGACAACATTTGTGTATAGCAGGAACAAAGTTGGGCCAAGTATTGAGCCTTGGGGAACTCCTGTTTTCGTAGGTGCATGATCACTCAGGACATTGCTGATTAAAGTTCTCTGCGATCTTCCCTCCAAGTAACTCTTAAACAATTGCTTAGAACTACCCTGAATACCGTACGATTCAAGTTTACGAGGCAAGAGTTCATGATCAACTATATCAAATGCTTTTTTCAAATCCACAAAAATTGCGATGACATAATCACCTGTGTCAAGTCCTAGATTGATGAAACGTGTAACAGAATGTAGGGCATTCAAAGTACTCTTGTTCTTTTGAAAACCAAACTGATGTTGGCTTATGATAGAGTTTTCAACTAAGAATGATGTTAATCGATTGTTTAGTATTTTTTCAAATATCTTACTTAATCCCGTCAACAGTGCAATCGGGCGATAATTATTCGGGTGGAGATGATCACCACCCTTAAATATAGGAACTATTTTTGCAAGTTTTTCTTCCTCTTCCGGAAAAGTCCCGTTCCTAATATGCACGTTTATAAAATTAGCCATAATCTCGGCTATGTCCTTCTTTATTATACTTATCTCATTCATCGTGATGCTACCGATGCCTGGCGCCGTATTCTTTTTCAGTTCATTGATTACATTTAAGACTTCCCTTTTATTTGTTTGGTGAATGTGAAGTATGGAATTTATTGAGATATTTGTAGTATTTAAATTGCTTGCTGAACTGGCAACGATTTCTTTAGTGATTCTTCCACCAGTTGTTGAAAAAATGTTATTTAATGAGTTCGCCGCGTCACGTGGACACGATTTATTAGAGGGCCCATCAGGATTCAGTTGAAAGTTTTGTGATATACCCTAGGTTGAAGAGTTATCCTTTAACTCATTTATTATTTTCCATATTTTACGGGAGTTGTCAGCCGCTGTTTTCAATCTTCTTGAGAAATATAAGAATTTAGCCTCTTTCACCAGTCGTTTCGATTCTTTTTTCGCTTGGATATACACACACTTGAAAGCTTGGTTTCCATTGTTCTTCCTGTAGTCCATGTATGCCTTCCTGTTTTTAATATTTGCATTAATTGCTTTTTTCGTTATCCAAGTCAGTTGTCGACACCTGATTTTTTTCTCAATTGCAGAGCTTTGCTTAGCAGATATGATGATATTTTTGAGTTCAATAATACCATTTGGTTTCCGCTTTTCCAGTAACTCACGTATGTTTGATTTAAAGAGCTCCTTGTCAAGATATCTGAACGTTTTGTAGGTCGGCTTCTGTTTGTTCAGGGTTTGGTCTTGAATAGCAATTTTTAACACACGATGATCCAGTTCCGGCCAGTCCTCAAATATGCATGTCATGCTTTCAGCGACTTTTAAATCATTGGTTACTATATGATCCAGGCAGGTATTTGACACTGTGCGAATAATTTGGTTGTTGTTTAAGACTACCGTTCCATTCGTTTCTAGCTTATCCTTATAAATCCTTGTTTCTGGTGATTCATTTAGTACATCAATGTTTGTGTCCGCTACTGTGATTAATTTTTTTTCAGTTGAGCATAATGTATCTAGTACTGTGCAAAATCTTGCGCATTCATACGATTGGGATTGTAGTGCGTCTCTAGTTTTATTTTTTTACCTGCATGGCGTACTTCAATTATTATAACGTTATACTCATCAGGCGTCACTCTCTTGGTAATGAAATTGATTGTATCTTTTACGTACATTGCTGTACCTCCACCTCTTCCAGGTCTGCAGGAGAATACCGCATTATATCAATATTGTAAAACCGTGCTTCTTCTGGGTAAATCCAGATTTCATTGAGAATAATCAAATCTATGTCAGCATTTTGCTGCAGGTAAATCTGAATATCATTTAGCTTATGTCTTAAGCTTCTTATATTAGCATACATGAGTGTTAAATTTGTTTCACTTGATTGATTAGAAATGTTAGCAATCATCGAAGTTGTAGTCGGTGTTCCTCCTGGCGATCAATTTTCTGCGTTGAAACTCCGGACACTCTACAGAGTCAGCTCTGTGAGAATGATTAGCATTATTATTGTTACCAATACAGTTGGAGCACTTTTCAATCGTGCTTTTGCAGTCCTTTAGGTCATGCTTTCCTCCACATTTTACACATATTTGCTCACTTTCACATTTTGATTTTTTGTGATGGTATTTTTGACACTTATAACACCTCGTTACGTTAAAGTCCTCCTTCACAAAATACGATCCATAATCTATATTAATGTATCTATTTGCAAGCTTCTTATACATGCTACCATTAACCTGGATGATGTGCAACCACCTTCCATTTCTTGTCCGCCTAGCATGTACAAGTTCTATAAAATCTCGCTCCTCTATATTGGGATTAAATGACTGGATCTCATTTATGCCTTTTATTTGAGATTAAAAGCCAAACCTCATAATGAATTACCCTATACAAAATCTTTCTTACAGTGGTAAACCAGTTTTTACTCACGATGGTGTTTCAACCTTTTATTATATTGAAATGGGAATAAGAACTGGCACCACTTTCTTCAATTTATCATTTTTAGTACTTTCGAGGTAGGAAGCGTAAGTCGAGGCCGCACGAATGGTAGACGATGTTTTTATGTTTAAGTAGGTGTTTGGATTAGTTATCATTCATTCCGATATTTTATTCACTTCTCGGAAAGCTATAGAGTAGCTGATGTTTGATAAGAAGCTGATATTCATTATATTGTCACTTAGGCTTGAGCAACCCGTTGGGACTAACAAATGCTATTAAATGAATGATGAAAAGTTTTAATGGCTTATTTTTAGGGTTTTTTACTATTATGTGAAACTCTTTTGAAATTGCGGCATGTTTGTCCATTCGTCTGTATGTCAAAGCCATAGAGGTAAAAAAAAATTTCACTTGTTGGCTAGCATAGAAAATTACTTTTTATGGGATTGTTTGCAGCTACATAAATGAGTTGCATATTTTGAATAATAATTTTTCTGAAAAATTATTAGAGACGAAAAATGTTAGAAGAAGGTGGTTTCGACGTGTGCACTAATTCTCCTCAGGCCATCACTCTTAGATACACACCGGTGATGGCGACCACCATGCTCAGAGGTGAGGGAGTTAATTTTAATTTTTCTACTTATGCAAACTCAATATGTTTTTTGTATCTGCAAGTTATATTCAAGGTAAATTTCTCTTGTAATTACTTGTATTAGCTAAACTTTTTAATTGGATCATTTCACCCTTTTCACATCAACTTAATGTAAATCTATACGACAAATTTCCTCTACATTGAAGCTTTTTCTAACGTCGCGCGGATATCGATCACTCAATTAACTCCCTCACCTCTGAGCATGGTGGTCGCCATCACCGGTGTGTATCTAAGAGTGATGGCCTGAGGAGAATTAGTGCACACGTCGAAACCACCTTCTTCTAACATTTTTCTTCTCTAATAATTTTTCAGAAAATTTATTATTCGAAATATGCAACTCATTTATGTAGCTGTAAACAATTCCATAAAAAGTAATTTAAAAAGCTATCGGAGCCATCCGAAAGAGTGATCGATATCCGCGCGACGTTAGAAAAAGCTTCAATCTAGAGCAAATTTGTCGTATAGATTTACATGAAGTTGATGTGAAAAGGGTGAAATGATCCAATTAAAAAGTTTAGCTAATACTAGCATAGAAAATTAATCTAAATTACATATGACTACAATTTAACAGCACCAAAAAATTAATCCTTAAGATTGGTCAAAATTTCTTCTCAATAGTGAAAGCTTTTCACGGCGCACAAATACAGTTAAAATTTGAAATCAGATGATAGCAATAAGCTGCAAAACGTCATCTTCCCAGTGATTACCACAGTCTTTAATTTATTGAGAACTGTTAAGCGGCGATATACATACATATGTATACGAGTATAATGCAACAAAGCAAATCAATACTTTCGCTACTTGTTTTTACGACAACTCGTAAAATTTCAAATCAGCTAAAGTCCTTCTCGTTGTCTATTTCTTTCACGAAATCAAACATCCTCGAGCTTGTCACATTTTAACATTATTTCGCAATTTTGGGAGGAGGCAACTTTCAGTTTTATCTTTGGGAAAGAAGTGCTTGCAGTGAGGTTATCGAGGAAAGTGTGATGGTTTGATTGAGTGGGAAGAAATTATGCAAATTTGATATCTCTTTTAGTATAACTTTGAGTAATATTCATCCCCTAGCGAGTCTTTATTGATAGTGATGAATAAAATGAAGTTGCGGCTTTTACTGTAATTTAATGCTTGTCGCAGGGTGTTGGTAAGTTTAAGTTTTTCTCAGAAAAAACTGGTTTTGATTCTTGTCATTAATTGTAAGTTGAAGATGATTACATTTAAAATGTATCACGGAAGAACAGTAATTTATTTTCTCTGTTAGATGATTTTGAGAAAAAAGTTTGTCTTACAAGTAAGTCCTTAAATTCAGCACCAACCTGCGATCCAATCGCGCCTGATAATCCAAGAATACACATTCACAACAATTATAGATTAGAACGTAAATGATGTTGAAAATTAGATCTTTGAGTCATGAGTCGCTTTTTATCACAGATGTTGAAAGATTTATTTGAAATTTTGTAGATTTCATCTAGACTGAATGAAATTAAAAATAAAGCGAACATGAACGAAGAATTTTATTGATATCCACGCGTTCATGTTGTACATAATCATAAATAAGCGAAAACATGTAAAAGCACTCGACGAAACATTTTTTCGTCGTTAACTATTTGAAAAATTGATTTTAATCATCATTTGAATAACATAGCCCGCTGCTAATTCAAAATTTTACACCAATCAAAACACCACGCCAATAAATAGTAACACCTCCAACTCAATAAAAATTTTAACACATCATAAAATAACATGCATAGTAAACGAACATGCTTATGACGCGCGCATGTAAGTTTTTCTTCACTTTAACTTTACACTAGATAGAAATTTTATTAGGTTCGTGAGAAAATGCGAGTGCGGATAATTAAAATTAAAAACAAATTTCGCTGGTGCGACATCAACCCAAGAGCTTTATGCAGCTGGCGGTTGACCCGTTCTCACGCGCCCGTAATTCAAACGTATAATGTATGTACAAGAGGACTTCATTCGCTATTTTTAAGCTCGGCCGCACTCCGCGTTTTGATTTATCTATTTTTAAAATTATGAGCATGTACTGCTAGTAAGTGAAAAAAGTGCCCGTTGACACCGTTGTTTATTGTTCTACGCGCTTGTAAAGACTGTTAGGTCCCTAATTTAGTGCAGACTGTCGGGAATTTCGATATGGATCAATTTGATGGTAGTTTGGAAAGTTTAAGGATGGTCACAGAATTTGGTTGGAGAATATTGCATTAAATATTTAAGTATGAATGATTTGAAAACAATGATTTTGTAATTATTTTTTGTATCTTCAATATCATCCAATATTTTTTGACATGCAATGGATGCATGGCCTTTAAGCATTCTGAAATGCAAATAATCATCGATTTAAGTTTACTTTTATTTGATTTCTTTTAGAAATTTAGAATTAAACATTGATATTAACCACGAAATAAAGAAAACATCCAAAATAAATACACCATAAACTAAATGATAAGCTTAAAAGAAAATATAAAAACCCTTATTTTCACCATTAAACTTAACACACATTTTTCAAGCTAAATTCACACAATTTTGACTACCTCAATTGAGGAGAGCCCCTAAATTTGAGTTAATTTCAGAGAGACAGATATTTCAATACATGACCTATATATACTGTTAATGTCAAGAAAACCAAACGAACTTTAACGTAAATTTGCCATTTATCTTCCTGGGAATACTGAGAAATTTGAAAAATAACTCTTCGGAAGGTGTTCTATAAGTAATCAATCAACTGTAATTCTGACTAAAATTTCATTGAGTTCAAAACCAAAGCACCAAGTGCAATAACAAGCACCATACTGCAATGTACTGGTAATTTTCAGAAATTAATAATTTGTTGAGCAAGATTTATTCCAAGAGTTCTATTTTAATGATATTAAGGCTTAGAAGATACTTTAAGTACGATTTATAAATATCTACATTTGAACGTTTTGTTGAACGGATATACGAGGTGGTTAGAAAAAGTAAGGTGACTTTTCAAATTTTGCTGGCAATATACATTCGATTATCGATTTTTTATGTTGGTACACTCGTCACGAACATATATTGGTAAGTCTAAAAAGTACTGAGCCTTTTTTAGGTAAATTTCTCGAGAGAAATGTACCTATTGCGGAGAGAATCACACATATATATATATATATATATATATATATATATATATATATATATATATATATATATATATATATATATATATATATAAGAAGAAGAAGTCAAGTGCCAAAGTGCTACTTTGCTTACATCCAAAGTAAAATCAAATTTTTAAGCATTTTTGAAGAAATTTTAATAATTATTCTTGTGAAAAGTGGATTTTCTGTGAAAGTGGATTAGTATCCTGTAGATGGAATTGAAAACTGAGTATACTATTTTAGATTTTATTGAATTTTAATTTTCATAACCTCAACAGGTGTGTGAAAAATTATTGATTTCGTTCCCTTATAATATTTATTTTCACTTGAAATTTATTTACACTTGAAATGTCCAGCAAGTGTGGCTCATGTGGTAAAGCGATTCGGAACAACGATCCTGCGATGAAGTGTGATGGAGTGTGTGGCAAGTGGTTTCATACCAGTTGCATTCAGATGCCTGATGAAATCTATAATGCCGTGAAAAATGTTACCAAGTGGGTGTTCTGGGTCTGTCCCAATGATAAGGCCTCTGCGGCAAAGGCAATAAAATGCAAAGTTCCACTTCGAAAGAAGGCAATAGTGATATTATTGAAAAAATTGCCGAATTAGTCGATTCCGATTCCACATTAAACCACAGAATTATTGATTTGCAAAAGCAAATTTCAGAAAAGAGCCCGTATCTGCCAGTGAAGTATTCAGCTGCTTTGACTAACCCTCCGGCAAAAAGATCGCCCAAATTCAACGGAGGAGTAAAAGTCCGTCCAAAATCTAAACAATCTGCTGATCATACAATGCAGCAAATTAAGAAGTCTTTTAAACCTGCAGCTGCTAAAATTCCTATCACATATGAGAAGGAATTGTCAGATGGGGGAATAATTCTCAAGACTGAGAGCTCAATCAGTTCAGAGGATCTTGTCGGTTCTTCGTAGGAATGTCTAGGTGAGTCGTACTATGTGGAGCGTACTAAGGAGTTGAACCCTATACTTATAGTGCATGGGCTGGAAAGGTCTTTTGACAGTGATGAGCTTCTGGTTGAGATTAAGGCCCTTAATCCGAATATACCTGATGGTATTTTGAAAGTTGTTAAATGCTGGAAAAGTAGAAAAAATGAGAAATTTTCGATGATATTTGAAGTTCCGGGAGGATTATTTAGGAGACTGGTAGATACATACGTAAATATTGACTTCAACTCTCACTACTGCAGAGAAGAGTTGACGGTCAGAAGATGCTATAAGTATCAGTAGTTTGGTCATGCTGCTCTGAGATGTAGAAGTCAAATAGAGGTTTGTGCCAATTGTGCGGAACATCATAGCACAAAAGATTGTAAATCTCAGGTTTCGAAATGCTCGAATTATCTGCTGGTGAATACTAAGAATGTTTCGCATCCAGCTTCTCATAAAGATTGTCCTGAGCACCTCAAGGCTGTTAAAACTTTCCAGAGGAAGATTAACTACTTATCTGCAATATGAGAATTGCCACCAATTTAAGTATATTTTATGCTAATATTCGAGGTTTATGGAATAAGTTTATAGATCTTGAGGTGTTTTGTAGTTCGCATGAGAATCTGAAATTATAATTTTAAACGCAACATGGATTTGTAGTAACGAAGTCAATCTGTATAATCTTGATGGTTATAATGCCGTATATAATTGCAGAGATCACTCTCAAGGAGGTGGGACTGCGATTTACATCAAGGAAAGAATAAGGTGTAAAGTCCTACTGGTTGATAGTTATTGTAACACTTTAGTTATTTCTCTTGAAAGCGATAGAGGTGTTATCAATATTTGTACTTTCTATAAGGCCCCCAATGAAAATAGTTATGAGCTAATTGAATATTTGGATAGTATATTACAGAATTATGGAAACCTGGTGGTTGTAGCTGACTCTAATATAGATATTTTGGATAAAAATAGCAATTGCAGCATAAACTATTTAGATATGCTACTTATGAATGGAGCAACAATAATGAATAACTTTCCAACTAGAATAACTGATAATCGTGCTTCTCTCCTTGATCATGTTGTCTCTACATTAAGCAGGCAGTTAGCAACTTTTAGTATTAAATATAATGATAGGCCGGTACTTGACCATAGCACTTTATTTATTACTTTGGAAGGAATAAAAAAATTGTTATCTCCTATGGTAAAGAAGAAAATTTATAGTTTTGATGAAATTAAATTCATTGAATTGGTTAGAAGCAAATGTACGGCCTATAATGATTATATATCTATTTCTGAAATAATAAAATAATGCGAAATGCAAAAGAAGCAGCTACTTCCATCAGAATGATTCGAACTAGGAGTAATAATTGGTTAACTGGTGATGTTCTTAGGGAAATTAGGAGGAAGAAAGATTTATTTAATCGACTAAAAAATTGACAGGATGATCCTATATTGAACCAGAAATACAAGTTACAAAAGAATAGGGTTAACCCTTTGATTAGATCAGCTAAAAAAAAATGTATTAAACAATCAGATAAATGCTGCTGAGGGAAATTCTAGAAAAATATGGCAGATTCTAAATAAAGAATTATTCTTCTCTGACAGGACTAAGAATCAAATTTCGGATATATCTGTTGATTCACTTGGACTCCACTTCGGATCTGTTGGAAAAAATTAGCAGAAGAACTTGAACAAAGATTCAATCTTTTAAATTTTGATAGAAAGCAAATTCCTTATAACTCTAAGTGTATATTCCTTGAGCCTACCAATACTAAAGAAGTAGTGTTATGTATTAACTCTTTAAAGAACTCTTTGGCTGGTAGTGAAAGTATTTCGGCAAAACATTTAAAACTCGTCAGTGATATAATAGCTCCACATGTGGTATCCGACTTTAATAATTTCATATCTAATGGGATCTTTCCTACAGACTTTAAGGATGCTATAGTTGTGCCAGTTTTCAAATCAGGCAATGTAAATGACCCTAATAACTATAGACCTATTAGTTTAACTAGTACTTTGAGTAAGGTATTTGAAAAAATAATTAATAAACGTCTGATTCGCTTTATTGAAGATTCTTTGGGATTTGATGTAAACCAATATGGCTTTATTGGGAAAGGCAGCACAACATCTGCTATTACTGATGCCTTACAGTTCATCAACAACGAACTAGATGTAGGTAAATATGTTGCAGCAATATTTGTTGACCTAGCGAAGGCCTTCGACACTTTTGATCACTCGATTCTGCTTCAATGCTTAAGTGAACTAGGAATAAGAGGCACTCCTTCAAAATTGTTTGAAAGCTTCCTGAAGGACAGAACAATTGCTGTTTGCTTGAATCAGAAAATGAGTCATAAATATAAAATCAACATAGGCATTCCGCAGGGTTCCATATTGGGTCCAACTTTATTTATTTTATACATTTATAATATTTATTTTTCTAATTTGAAGGGCAAATATATTGCCTATGCGGATGATACATTGCTATTATATTCGGATTTCTCTCCTAGTGCATTAGAACGAAAACTAAATGACGATTTAAAGGAGTACGGGTCATGGTTGTTAGGGAATAAGTTCACTATAAACATTAAAAAGTCCAAGTTTATGCTATTTAAACAACTAAACAAAGCAGATATTGTGTTGGACATTAAAATGTTCAATGAAAGTATTGAGCGTGTAGCATCGTGGAAATACCTAGGTCTTATCATAGATGATAGATTGTCATGGACTCAACAGATTAGTAGTCTGAAATCGAAATTGGTTTTTTGGATTAGGGTGTTTAGGTGTAAAAATTACTTAGATATTGGTCTCAAAAACTTAATTTATAATGCTCATGTTTTGTCTTTGATTACTAATGGCATTATGAATTGGTGTCATACTTCGGAATCGAACATTGATTCAATTCATAGAATGCTGAATAAGATTGTCAAGGCTACGCATGGCTTGGATAGACTGACCCCTAGTTTTACCCTTTATCCACTAACGAAGAAATTTAGTATCAGGCAGATGATATATATGGAAAAAGTTAAATTTATTTTCATAGTACTTAATTTTGAAATGAAATCGGGTGTCCAGCTAATCAAACACTGTGACATTCATTCTTATAATACCAGATATAATGATTATCTTAAGTTGTCGTTTGCTCGAACTAAAAGAAAACATAGCGACCCTGTTAGATTAGCAATGGAAGTATATAACTCATTACCAACTGAGTTAAAAAAGGGTAAAGTCTTTCCAATATTTAAGAAGCTACTTAGGGAACACACTGTTGAGGTTTGGAGAATCTGAGAAGTCATGTTTTGCGATCCTGATTAAATTTAATTTATGTTGTTTTTAGTTTTTTTTTCTTTGTTTTTTTTTTTTTTATTTAAAAAGCTTTCAGATTTTGAACATTAAATAACTTCCCTTACACCAGCAGCCTTTAGTTGCTGACTGGGAAGTTGCAAAATTTGATAGAAGAGTAAAATTGTTGGAAAATTTTGAAATTAATACGAAAAGAGTTTCTTCTTTTTTTGTTCTTGTTTTTAGTTACTAACGTCACATATCCTCTGATTGGTTATATGTGTGTGCTATCCTACAATCCAATAGTTGGATTATGCGTCTTGATCATTGTTAATAATAATATTACTAACAAAATAAAAAAATATATAAAAATGAAAAAAAAAAAAAAATTAATAATTGATTTGAATATTTGTGTTGTGAGTGTGGTTATGGTACCAATCCAATCCATATCCTTTCTCCTTTCGGAATATGATGAAAGAGGATATGAAAAAGATGAAATGTATAAGTGTATCACTGGTTCTTTCTGAAGAAGCTCAGTATCCAATCTGATTCCACTGTCCACTGTATATATATATATATATATATATATATATATATATATATATATATATATATATATATATATATATATATATATATATATATATATATATATATATATGTATATATGGGATATAACGAAATTTGTAACCACGCTAGAGGTTGCAATTTTGCTCTGACTTTCACCAAATTTTAAGGAAAGGTGTATTGGGTTAATATCTCGGTTAAGTTTGTGAACCAGCTATATCGGCTGGGCAAAAACAAAATGGCGGCCATTTTAGGCGAAAAATCGTGATATCTGTTCTGACCAAAATATAGCTCCGATTTGGATGAAATTTGTTAGAAAGGTTTACTGATATATGTGATGAATCTCACAATAAAAAATCCAAAGTCGGTACGGCAGAAACAAAATGGCGGCAGCTCAAAGGTCGAAAAACGTGCAAAATTTGTTGTTATAATAGTGGTCAAAGCTTTCAACAGATTTTCATGAAATTCGGCAGTTAGATAGAAATTATAAGTATCTAAAGAATTACGTGAAAAAACTGGAGGTTAGATCACAAAAAACATAATGGCGGCCAGTTGAAACTCAAAACTTCAAAGGCTTTTAAAAGTCGCAATTTTGATTCGACATATATGAAACTTGGTTTCAAGATAGGCATAACTTGGATCTATAGATTTTGATTTTTTGGTGATCATGCATGCGCAAATTTTCAAAATGGCGGCGGTTTAAATATGCATTTTGTGGCGCTCTAGTGGTCACATTTTCCAGCGGATTTTGATGAAACTTGAGATTATAGATCTCTATACTATGTTCTTGCATTGTGCAGAAAATTATTAAAATTGAATGAAAAATAAGCATGTCCAAAATTTAAAACCCAATATTTTTAGCTGCCATTTTCACTAAAAATTGAATTATTTTGCCCTGTCTAGAGTGAAACTCCGATTTGAACGAGATTTGGCACATTGATTGATGAGATCCTAGCACACAAAGATTTAAAATAGTCCAAAATCAAATGTATGCATTCAAAATGGCGGCCCCTAAAGGTCAGGAGGCAAGCGCAATTCGCTATTTTAGTAGCAACTGAAATAATGAATTTTTTTCATGGAAACGTTTTAAATGACTTATCTTGAACGTATTTATAAATCAGAATATTTTTTAAACATTGTAAAATATTTTTAACAATACCCTAAAAAATTATAAAATCGCGACTTGTCTGTCTGTCCGTCCGTCCGTTTGTTCGTGCGTCAGAAGTTTTCTCGCAAACCACATGAGCGAGAATGAGGAAATTTTCTACGTAGGTCAAAAGTGGTGCCTCTTGAAATTTGTAGGGTAAGAAAATATTTTAAAGTGTTTAAGGGGTGACATAAACATTTTTTTTCTTTCTGCAGCCCTCTAGCAGCCAAGTTTCTCAACAGATTCCGATAAAACTTGAAATTATAAGTTATAAAGGCAGGTTAATTTAATTTAATTATGCAAATCAGATGACAAATAAAATTTCGAAAATTTACAGCTTAATATTTTTAGCAGCCGTTTTCAATAAAATTAAAAATGACGGAGCCTGATGGTTCAGAAAAGAATCGAAAATGTATATATTAGTGGCAATGCAAGTGCTGATTAAACTTTTATGGAAATCTTTTAAAATTAACTATTTGAGCTATTTAAGCCGACAAGTTATCACCTTTGTGTGGTAACCACTGTGAAATGTATTAACAGCAAATGTGAGAAGTGCGAAACGAGTATAAATATGTTTATAACAATTTATTACTCGCCGATTTTCAATATGTGATCCATACGTGTGCAACTCAATTTAATTAGCAAAATATTTGCGCCTCTATGTAGGGTCTCCAAATACGAACGACGGCAGATCCTTTCTGTTAATATTTGAAAAACCCATGTAGTGCTACAAAAATTGCAGTAAGAAGTCCAGAAGTGGGCAAGCCAAATTCTATTTCGAAACCTTACGCTACATACGAGAAATTTACCTTTCCGGCTGGAGCTGCCAAAGGGGATTTTTAATTTTTCGATTGAATATTTCTTTTATTTAAAATGGATTTCATTTAAGTACATATTGTTCATTATTATCTATGACTTTTTGCCATTTTTATGTAGAGCCATTATTCCATCTGTGTAGAACTTCTGTTGTTTATCGGCGAAAAACTAGGCCAAGTGATTTTCACATTCCCTTTTTGAAGTAATTTTTTTTTCATTAAGGAAGTCTTACAGAGACCGAAACAAGTGGTAGTCTGATTGTGCAAGGTGGATGCATCAAAACTTCCCAGCCAAGCTCTGTCAATTTTTGCCGGGACATCAAAGGTGTGTTTGCGGTCTGGCATTGTCATGATGGAAGACAATGCCCTTTCTATTGATCAATTCTGGCGGATTTTTTGAATTGCTAGTTGCAATCTGGTTAATTGATGCCAGTACAGAGCCAAATTGAGTGTTTGGCCATAATAAACAATTCCCTTCCAGTCCCACCATACACACAGCATAACTTCGAAATTCTCATATCTTACCAATTTTTTACCGCTCGTAATGATTTGCTTCAAAAATATCTCGATTTCGTTGCGTTTTATCAGCATTTCGCAAATGGAAATTCGGTCGTGTTAATTCATGCGGCACCCAAACGTCGAGCTTCTTTGTGTATCCAGCCTTACGCAAATAGTTCAAAACTGTTTGTTGATGGATATTCAATTCCTTACCAATGTTATGGCATGGCAGTCTTCTTCAATTTTTTGTAAAATTTCATCGACTTTTTCAGTGATTGGTCGGCCTGAGCGAGGTGCATCTTTGACATTAAAAATTCCAATGCGAAAGCGAGCGAACCATCACTTGGCTCTGGCATTTTTATAAAGTATCTTGACCGTAGATATCACCAATTTTTTCGTGAGCCTGCGATGCATTCTCACCTTGATCGTAGTGATATTGTAAAACATAAGGAATTTATTCAGAAATTCTACTTATTTTTAAATGAATACAACTTTTGACACGAATGACGAAAATTGTAGACTGGAATGTCACCTTTCAAATGCATCTCAGTTTGACTCAATCTGATTAGTATTGCCCGATATATGACAATGAACACCATTTAGTGACAAAAAAGGCTCAACACTTATTAAACTATCGAATATTTACAAACTACTTGTATTAAATTATATCGGCTGCTTCAAAGAACTAGCTAACCAAAAATATAAACAAAGTTATTGCTTCCCTTTTTATTCGTTGTTTCTTTTATTTAATCATACGCCGGCGTTTCAATGCACACACTTGCTTCTTCATCAGTGATAAAATAACTAATTTTACATTTTTCTTAAAGCTACCTACTACTTTTACAATTTCAACACTTGAATTCACTATCCTAGTTACTTCCTTAAGTGGTTGTTCCAGCTAATTACTCTCATAAGGGGTGATAAATTATTCCCTAGACCAGTGTTTGAAAGTATCTCCTGTGGTTGCCTTGCTATAACCAGGTTTGCGTAGGCGTCCAATTTGTATGTTGATTTGAGTACTTCAATTAACTCAAGATTCTCGTCGCTCATGCTGTGCTTCTGCTCTACAATGTGTCTTGCTACCGATGATTTAATAGTCCTGATGTTTTTGTTGTTTCCAATTACCGCTTCCACCTCCTTGATATGTTCCTTAAATCTTCTTTTAATTAATCGCTTTGTCTGACCTCTATAAACATGTGAACACTCTGTACAGCTTATCCGGTAAATTTCACTGACTTCCTCCTTGGTTATCTTGTCCTTAGCTGATCCCAACATCACCTTCAGTTGATGGTTTCTGCTGTATGTGACGACCTGAATGTTATGCGCTATAAATAATTTTTGCATTCTATTTCTTTAACAAAAGAAAAACATTACTTTCCTCTCTCCAATAACAACTTCAATTTTTCCCCATAGCACTTGTTGGTCCTATTCATTCATTGCAATGGCACAGTGATCATGAAGTAATACTTCAAAAATCATCTAATTCCTTTATGACGCTTACACCAACTGAAGCGTATAACAACTTGCCCAATACAATGTTATTGATGCAAGCATTTTATCAGGTAGCATGATCGTTCAAATATTATTGGGCGAAGAGAATGTCAGCAAAAGGTGCGATTACTCACCCAATTCCAACATCCAACATAAACGCTTGCGTAATGTAGGTGGTACGCATGCTGGATTTCCAATCTAGGGTTCGTTACGATTGTGAATTTGAGTTCACTTGCCGGAAAAAAATCTTTTTAACCTTCGTCAAATGGCAGAATTTTTGAGCGAATACTTATTTGTATATAGACATAATGGCTATTTGCATCATCATGACTGTGTGCAAATCAGCTAGCATGCAATTTAACACAAAATGAAAAGATTAAATGGAAGTAACGGGTTTCAAGTACGTTGAACTGGATCGGCGGCACGAACTTTTAAGAACAAAGTTGGGCCAATCCAAGAGTTGATCAGGGTCAGTCTTGTGGTAGTTTCAGTCTAGGCAGGAGAATAAAATCAAGAAGACAAAAGTTGAAAGATTAGAGAGTCTGATCGGAACATGAAGTACCTTTGCTGAACGCTCCGTAACCCGAAAAACGGGAAAGTTGGTTCTGTTCTTCTTTTAATTTATTTTCATATTTTGTTTTGTTTTTTGCTATTGTTGTAGTTTTTTTTCTCATTGAATAGATTTGATTTTTTATCTCAGTTAAAAAAAAATATTTTTGTTTTTTATTTGGAGTATATCTTTGTGAATAATTTAAATTTTTTTGTTGAATTTATAACACAAGTTAACCATGCAAGGATAAGAACCATAATTTTTTCTTTTCGTAATATGGTTCCCCTCTTCCTTTCCATCCTTTTATGATATTTTTTTCTGCGTTAGTATGGGCAGAGGATACTCTGGAACCACCTACGACACGACTGAGCGCTAGCCACCCTCAGCATGATACCCTGAGTTAGGTAGTCCCCTGCCATCTTCCAATGTCTGTGAAATTGTTTGAAGAGCTTTTGGTCTACAGGCGTCTAATCACAAAAGTGGGACACCACTTTTTCCATGTTCCTCCACTTCCACTGCATACCCATTTATCGACATTGAAATTTTAAGAATAAACATTAAACGTCTCATAAAGACTTTTGATTTGACACCCTACTTGACTGTGTTCAGAGAAAAAAATCGAAGGGTCATATTCTTGTGCGAGGAGCATGAGGTGTGTTCAAAAAGTAAGTAAATTTCGCGGGCAACGTACATTCGATTATCGAATTTCTTATGTTTTTTTATGTTGGTAAACTCGTCACCAACATATATTTACAGTTTCAGCTATATAATATGTTTAGTTTGTTTGTGAGAGGCATAACGGTTAGAAGTGTTTTGCGTGCTCAGCGATTTTCCGCTATTGAAAAAAAAATGGATTAAAGATCAATAATTTTTTTGGCCAAAAACAATACCAAAATCATGCCTCAGCCACCATATTTACCGGATTTGGCCCCATATGACTTTTTCTTGTAAAGAGATTTATGAAAGGACGGAGATTGGCAACGGTTGAGGAGATAAAGACTGCAAAGGGCGAAGAGCACAAGGCTATACCGAAAAGTGCGTACGAGAAGTGCTTCGAGGATTGGAAAAAGCGTTGGCACAAGTGTATTGATTATTTTGAAGGGGATAACATAAGTATTGACGAATAAATAAATACTTTTTCCTACGAAATAAAAAGTCACGTTACTTTTTGAATACACCTCGTACTCCTTACAAACGCTTGTAATTTTTTCTTCTGTAAGACATTCCTTAACCAATCACTTCTGAGCTCTTCACAAGATTTAATGACTTTAGTTCCTGCGAAAACCTGCATGGACGGACCGATAGACAAAAGCTGCTTTAATAGGGCATTGGGAATATGCTTTTATAAAATCCTGGAAAGTTCTGTAATGCAAGCACAGAATAGCCAGTTACAGTATTTCAATTCAATTTTTGAAATGAAGGCTGGTTTTACCCTGGAATTTGATGTATCTCAAATATTATATCACAAATTCTCAAACGGATAGCCACTTTTTTTTTGAATAAAAGACAAAGTAACGCTACCCTTAAAGGTCAATGTCTACTGTATGCATAATGTTGTCAATGCAATGATAAACGTTCATGTCATTACCGTGCGAAATATTTTGCAGACATGCGGTATAATTGTAGACACAAGAATGATAAGCTCATGCGGATTGACATTGATAAAGTGGTGATTTCCGAAAGTATGAACGATATTTTGTTAGCCTTTTTTTATCACGAAAAGGCTAATTGAATAATTGAATGTAATGTAGTTTACTAAAAGGCATAAAAAATTGTCCATATTAACAGAGACAAAAAATTGAAATAAAAATATATCCTTGTATCGATTTCAAGTAATTAAATATTTTATCTCATTTGAAAACATGGACAGATGCTTAAACAAGAGTACAGGAACAAGCTGTGTAGGCAGACCTACGCTCATGCCAGAACGGTTTTGTACCCGACTTCTTCGAAATGCAGTCACCAGTAATGAATAAAGTCTTCACTTCCCTATTTTCAACGGTCGCCATTTTTTTTGCAAAATAACAAAAATCACTCAAATCATGAATTCCCAAAAATATTTATGTTATTGAACTTATTTGAAAATTTAAAGAAGATCAAATCAAAACTGCAGTGTTTGATTCGATGGAAAGTCCATAAAATACCAAAATCATGTGTTGTTGTTGTTGTAATTGGAGAAATTACAAATAGCTATAACGCGTATATCATTCAATTTTCATCAAACTTACGGAGTAGGAGGACCATTAGTAAGACTACTTAAATATTGAATACTTTTTATGCGGTTTTATTGGGGAAAATGTGAAATTCGAAGACCATACTCTTATTAACAAAGTTGAGTGAATTTTGACTTCTAAGGTATTTGTTGTTTTTGTACTCCTAACACCTCCCTCCATACTTATTCCAATTTTTCAGATCATAGGTATCCAATCGCGAAGGGAGGACACAAATTTTTCATATATTCCCCTCCCTGTGCACTTCTCCAAGTAAAAAATGTCAATTTAAGTCCTGTTTTGGAAAGTTCTCATTAGGACTTCTCATTTGATACCCATATCGGCTACTTTTGATGAAATTTTTTTTGGGAGACACTCCCCTCTATGGGGAGACCACCCTTAAATATCGTTAAAATTTTTTTGTACTTGAATTTTGAAGAGAGCACCACTTTACACCTACATAAAAAATTGTATGTTTCTAGCTTAAGCAGTTTGCGAGAAAAAGTGCTGTGACACACGGATGGACGGACGGACGGAAGGACCGACGGACGATCTTACAAAACCCTAAAAAGTAGCCACGCAAAAGGCTCAACAAAGAAATAAAGCAACATTACGAGAAGAAGAAGTCAAGAAGCCATAATGCTGATACATACGAAGCACGGAAGGAGCAAACGACCTTCCTGTTGAAGGGCCTGGACTGTGCGAAGAGCACAGTTGATCTCCTTGAAATGTTACAGGAAGCAAGATCAGCTATTAAATTCATTAGTGTGAAAAGTTTTGCTACCAGGAGATCAACTATTGCAGGCAATATATTACCATTTTATTTCGTACAAATTGAATCTCTTTCAGAAACTTGAATCTCTTTCAGAAAGAATAAATAAGCAAAATCAAAAAATCAATTTCGGTTTCAACGTTTAGGCCAACATGCTTCAAAATAGTTTGTCATCCAGTCACATTTGGATAAGCCTCGCCTCATCTCGATCAACGTGTACTCCATTGTTACTATACATCGACGTGACTATCTTCTTGAATTCATTGTTAAGCAAAAGCCTGACATCATGCTTCTCACTGAAACCCACCTCAATTCGCGGCACTCCATGGCACTCAAGGGGTTTTGAATTCGTAAGAAACGAAAGGGAAAACAGTTATGGGGGAGGTGTCATCGGAATATTGGTTAAAAGATCCTTTTGTTTCCAAATATACATAAAGTCAAATTCAAAAACTTTAAATCTCTTGAATTGTGCGTTTTCCAAATATCACTGCTAGGTGGGGATAACCTCTGCATTCTCTCTGCCTATGCAACTGGTCGAAATGTTCTCAAGTTCAAGGAGGAGTCCAATTCCTTGTTTGAAATACTCGAATTGAACAGGCTACATAGTTATTATATTGTTGCCGGTGACCTGAATGCCAAACATACATCATAGCTGAACTCCATAAAAATCGTCGTAGACAACAAATTGAGTACGGGTACAATCTATTTGGGTCGGAATTCCCAACATACCGTAGGAAAAATTCATATATGCATTTCTGCATTGCTGACGCAAGACTTGAATTCAGCTTTTTTAATTCTCAATGGAAACTGCAAGTGCTTCCTTACGATAGTGATCATAACGCAATCGTAATGGAAATCAATCATCAAAGGAATGATGTCTTCCTAATTCCAGTTCAACGGATTGGAGAAAGTTTCAAAAGAAGTTTAATTGAGAGTACCAGAAGCAATGCCCTCCTTCTGATTATGGTAATGCGTGCTGAATAGTTCCTAATAACAGGAATCTAGCAAACGATGAAATAGACCTTTATTTGTCGAAGTTAAGGAAGCTGATGTTGGAAACGGTGGAGAAAGTAGTTCCCAAGATTAAACATCGCAACAATTTGGAAGGATATGAAACATCAACCATCGCAAGGTTGAAAAGATTGAGAAGCCTTCCTCCCATCCGCGTCAACAATATTTATCGGCGATTTTTGGACTACAACCATCCCTCGTTGGCTATGTTGAAATAACACCTGAAGAATGTCCGAAACATAATCCGTTCATACTTCAGGAGTGAGGTCAACAATCAATGGTTGGAAAAACTGAGGGGTAACAGCCCACAAGACCCGGATGGCGTTTTCCTAAAAGTGAAGAGTTTATTCCGCAAAAAGTCTCGAATGAAGGTATCGAATCTTGAAATCGCTAGTGATGAGATAAATCTTCTCGATAGGGCTGGTATCGAAATTGATAGTATGACTCCAGTTAGAAATGGAAACAGGATTATATCTGATAGTTTGCAGAAACTTGCCCTGGTTGGAACTCATTTTGAGTTGATTCATCAACCAAATCCTGAGAGAGGGAATCAAATACTTTCAGAGGTTGTTGAAGCAAAAGTTTCCGACTTCAAATCAAGCCTGAACGTCGAATCTCTTCGTCATTTCAATGAAACATTAACATCTGACCTCATGCTCTTATTGATTATTTTACCAGCTATGAAGACTTGTGTTTCATATTTGGCAGAATTAACAACAGGAAATCATATGGTATTGACGGTGTTCCAAATAGAGATCTCGGACATTTGCCTGAGGTTACTATTAGGAATTATTGCATATTGTTCAACAACATGTTGAGCAACTCATAGTGGAAAAAGGCTAATGTATTTTCAATTTTGAAGAAAGGAAAAGAATCTTCGGGTCGTAAAAGCTATTGCCCAGTTAGCTTGGTGCGTAACATCAGCAAGGTGTTTGAAGTGATACAAAAAAAGCACCCACATTGAGAAATATGGGTTAATGCCGAATTGCCAATGTGGTTTTCGTGCCAGGCATTCGATCATACATGCGATAATGAAAGTAACCTCAGGTATCGGTTGGAACTAAACAATAGAAAATGTATTGTTTTTATTATTATTTCAAAACTCCCTTTATTTCACTAAATTGAATTAATTTTACTATAACAAATACGTATTTCGGGAACTACTTGTTCCCTTCTTCAGTGTTATTACTTAATTAATCTTCTACGCGCTTATCGAAAACTTTTTTTGGTATGACCTTTAAAGGTATAATTTTAGTCAATAAAACTAATTAGTTTCAGGTAATAAAACTAATTAATTTGGAAGGTATATTTCCTAATCCGTATTCATTCTATATTACTGTGGTAGTTTGGAAATATTGATACTTTCGTACACGGCAAATTTAACTGGGGTTCTTAATCTTTTTATTACTTCTACGTCCTGAATTGATATTGGGTGACTCTCTTCGATGATATGCCGTGCGACCGTTTGAAATAATAATAAAAATAACTAAGCTTTTTCGCTACAAAAACCGGAACATCAAAAATTGCATTATAATGACAACCATTTCACACCCGGACTACAATAAACTTCTTAAACTCAAAAAGATGATTGCAAAATTGTCTGAAGTTATTTAATTTCTTAGGTTATGTTTAAAACACAGAGTCATCCCGAAATCACATAGTGTGGTTTTGAAAAGTGACCTTCCTGGATCTGAAAAAAAGCGTTAGTAGAAAGAAACTTGATCAAAAACAGCTTTAACTCCTTTACGCTAAGCAAAGTAAAACAACCCTAGAAGCCTGTAGCACCCATTTTAAAATTGCGAGCGAAATCTCCAAAGAGGGAGGAAGGATGAAAATTATTTGTTTCAAATTAGCAAGAGCATTCAAATGCGAGAAAAAAAGAAAACAAGAAATATTAACAAAAAAGTTGCGCACGTTAATCAAAGCAAAGCGTACGTTCACAAAAGATCAGCCAACTGTACAGCACCTTGAAAACCTATACTACTACAGAACATGGGACTAAATTTTGGTGTCGATCAAAATATAAAAAGGGAAGACATAGTAGCAGATATTGAATCTTCCATTAAATAGACAAACAATGAGACCAAAGAACAGATACGGAAACTAGCCATACAAATAACGAAAACACAAAAATACACAGCACGCCAAGAGATACATAAAAAACCCGTCAGGAAGCTAAATGAAAAGCCTGTATTCTTTATCAGAGCGGATAAGGAAAATAATGTTGTTATCATGAACAAAGATGACTATGACCAACAAGTACTCAGCAAACTCGATAAGGGAAATTATTTTAAATTTAGAAAAGATCCTTTACTAGATTCGATACGAAGGGTAGATAAAGCCCTAAAAGAAGCGTGTATGGAATTCCCAGATATCAATAAATTAAAGATATCAAACCCATCATTACCACAAATCAGATGTATGACAAAGGTACATAAACAAGGCAACGAAAAGCGGGAAATAATAGCAGACTCGAACTCACCAACTTTTAACATCGCAAAATTGTTGGTTAAGGAACTGGAATACTTAAAAACGGGAGGAAAATCAGTCCGGAATACTTTAGAATTCACTCAGAAACTAAGGGACGTTAAAATAAAAAAAAGATGAATCACTTGTCTCGTTTGACGTTCAAGCTCTGTTTCCCAGAATACCGGTAAAAGAGGCTATACGACATTTAGAGGAAAAGCTGTTGAAGATAGATAGTGCATCATCATGGAAAAGTAAAGTGAAAAGACATATAAAATTAACGGCTCTCTATATGAATGAGAATTATTTCACGTTCAGAGGGAATTTTTATAAAACGACTTCCGGGACAGCTATGGGAAATCCATTGTCACCGTTATTGAGCGAAATTTTTATGGAAGCATTTGAAAATAAATCGGATGATTTGAAAATTACTCCGCGTATTTGGGTAAGATGCGTAGATGATGTATTCACAAACTGAATGGGGTCCACAATAAAATTCAGTTCACGATGGAGATAGAACAAAATAATCAGCTCCCATTTTTGGACTTGATGATACATCGATCAGATAATCAGCTTAAATTTAGTATTTATAGGAAACCTTCAACAACGCAGAGGACTATTCCAGCAACATCGAATCATTGCCACCGACAAAAATCTGCAGCGTATCACAGCATGGCTCTCCGATTACTTACCATCCCGATAAATAAAGTTTTCGATTTATATATATATATATATATATATATATATATATATATATATATATATATATATATATAAATAAATATACATATATAAATATATATATATATATATATATATATATATATATATATATATATATCTATACATACATATATATATATATATATATATATATATATATATATATATATATATATGTATATATAAATATACATATATAAATATATATATATATATATCTATATATATATATATTTATATATACATATATATATATATATATATATATATATATATATATATATATATGAATTATACCTTAAAGGGTCATACCAAAAAAGTTTTCGATATACGAGGTGTGCTCAAAAAATATCGCGAATTTTGTTATTTTTCAAAAATTACTTATTTATTCATGAATGGTGGCTGCGGCATCATTAGTGTGTTGTTTTTGGCCAAAAAGTCGCGCACAAGCAACGATGTGTGAGCAGGGGCGTTATCGTGGTGCAAAAGCCAATTTTTGTTCTCCCACAAATCCGGGCGTTTCTGGCGGATTGCTTCACGCAAATTGCGCATAACTTGCAGGTAATATTCCTTATTGACCGTTCTTTCCTGTGGCAAGAACTCATGATGCACCACGCCCCTGCAATCGAAGAAAACTGTCAGCAAAACTTTCACATTCGACCGAACTTGGCGCGCTTTTTTCGGTCTTGGTTCATGCGGCAGCTTCCATTGAGATGATTGAGCTTTGGTTTCCACGTCATAACCATAAACCCACGATTCGTCACCAGTCATGACCCTCTGGAGCAAATTTGGTTCGTCGCGGACAGAGTTTAACATCTCATTAGCAATGTTCATGCGTTGCTGTTTTTGGTCGCAATTGAGCAATTTTGGTACGAATTTCGCGGCGACCCGTCTCATGCCCAAATCGTTGATAAAAATCGAATGGCACGAGCCAATCGATATGTTTAGGTCCTCAGCAACTTCTCTAACGGTGATTCGACGATTGGCCAATACCATTTTCTCCACTTCATTAATTTTTTCGTCTGTTGTTGAAGTGCTCGGGCGTCCGGCACGCTCTTCGTCGTTCACATCTTCTCGGCCTTCTAAAAACATTTTGTACCACCGATAAACGTTGCTTCGGTCCAAGTTAGCTTCTCCGTATGCCACAGTCAACATTCGGAATGCATCCGCGCACTTAATTTCGTTTTTCACACAAAATTTGATACACATTCTTTGATCCATTTTTTTTGAATAAGTAAAAATCGAAGACGATTAACACGTGCAAGTAAAGCAGCTATTACCAATTAAGTGAACATTCATATATATATATTGTAAAAGCGCGTAGAAGATTAATTAAGTAATAACACTGAAGAAATAAAATAAAGGGAATGTTAAAATAATAAAAATCATTAAAATTTTGCACTACAAATACCGGAACTTCAAAAATTGCAATAGAGGATGTGTTGAAGCGTGTCTCATTGACATGGTGAAAGTCTTCGGTACGATGTAGTTAGATGTACTAGTCTCAAACTCTTTCAGGATATGGTCCCCAGATACCTTGTCGCCTTGATCTGTAGTATGTTATATGGGAATTCATTTGTTGTAACTGATGGAAATCTGATGACAATGCGCGACTTCAAAGTCTTGAAGGGTCTACAGTAGGGAACAGTTACTGCCCCTCTGTTTTTCTCAATATTAATTTGGAAGCTATTGAACGGCTTTGATTTTAATGTCTCACCAACGCGATCATTGGCAGCGTCTGCTGATGATCTGATCATCTGTACGGCAGAACGAAAGCTACAATAGTTCAGAGCAATCTTCAAAAAACGTTTAATGATGTGTCGCTCTGCACGGACAATTGGCAAATGAAAATCAATACGCAGAAGTGCGAAACAATTTTGTTCCAGACAACGCTGCAGGGAGCCAGTCAAGACCTGAAACGTGATTGGAAGGATTTCCACATTATGGCTGGTGAGATTAGTTCCACATAAATTCAGTGTTCGATACCTCGGTGTTCATCCCAATCAGTATCTGTATAATACTGAACATTTCAAAATTATGCTCAGTAAGGTACAAAAAGTAGTCATGGCCCTTCGACGACTCTTTCATTCCAGATACAACGATGAAAAGGTCAATGTTATCTATTACAAGACCCTGGGTAGACCAGTTTTGACATATGGATGTCGCTAGTACTATGGAAAGATTAAGAGTTTTCGAAAGGAAATGTCTTCGTGCATGCACTGGTTTATACAGAAAGCCCGAGATGGATTGGAAGCACTTTATTTCAAATAGAAGAGTTCAACAAACTGTTCAAGTGGCAAGAGTCGATATATTCATGTTGAAACTTCTCCGGAATCATGTCGCAAGATCTGTAACTTTGAGTGAAAACCCTTGGGTTCCGTTCCACCCTACTGACGAGTATATTACGACTTGCTTTGCTACTGGCTTCGTTCCTCCAGAAGCATTCGTGTATTTGGACATGCATCGATATTTTCGATTCTGACGGTGTCCCAATTATATATCATGTATATATATATATATATATATATATATATATTTATATATATATATATATATATAAATATTCATATATATATATATATATATATATATATATATATATATATATATATATATATATATATATATATATATATATATATATATAGACGGGCCATCGATAAGAAGATGAGATATGCTCCGAATTTGAGTTTACGAGACCAACAATTCCAACAGAGATACTCATTTGCTAAATTCGTTGAAGCTTGTGCAATCTAGGAGCGATCTGGGTATTGATGGCTGAATGACAACATCTAAATTATGTATTTCTTTTTGTTTTTTGTGTTTTTCGTTGCATCGTTTTGAGTTTCAACTCATTATTTGCTACATTTAGTGTTGTTGTGTGGTTGTTTTAAAAATTAGGTATAGATTTCAATATTTAGAATATGTATATGTTATGTTTATCATATTAGGTTTAGAGATAAGGTTTAAAGTTTATGGTAGGTATTTTTTAGTATAAGGTAATGTGTTTTGATTGAATTTGTTTAGAATTAGGTTTTAACATATTAGGTTAAGGATAAAAGTTAACCGTTGTGTTAAAATTATAAATAATTTTGAATAGTGTTGGTTGGTTTTGTCATTATCCAGAGATAATTTTACTGAAAAAATTAAGATGAAATAAAAAGGGTAATGATATATACATGCAAGTAAAGTAAATACTATGTATTTTTTCAAATAATTTATTTTTAATAAATTATTCATTAGTGAAGTTTCGCTAAATTATATTTATAATAAGCATCAAACATTGGCCTTTTTATTTTGTATCCTTTTTTGCTACAGACTATCAACACCTAACGGGAAGGAAGAAATTAATAAATAACATATTGCAACATTTTAAAACCAAAATTATTTGCTTGTAGTGAATATGTAATATCCAAAGTCCGTGAAGGACTGCAACGATGGTCTGCTGCCTCGGCAGAGGAAGGTCAAGATATCCGCCGAGAATATCCTTGTCTGGGGACGCGTGAATGCGCTGGCAGGCTAGCAATGCGGTGTCGTGGGGCGGGTTCATTCCTCCAGCACAAGGACCCACTACAAAAGAATTTCGGATTCACGAATTTCTGGGGTCAAAAAAAGAAAGGCAACCGAAGTCGCAAAAATTGTAGGCAACCATACCGAGAGAAAATGACCTGTTCAGAGAACAAGTGAAACAAGTAAAAATGGGCAGACTTAGGGTAACTTCTTCTTTACCCGAAGAGGCTTATGGCTCACAAATAAGAGAGGGGCAACCGGGTGGTGATGGAGCCCCCGCGCACCCGCCCAACCGGATCAAAATCCATAAATGTTGCAGTGGCCAGGTATTCCTCTTCTGAGTGGAAAACTCATACAACTTAACTTGCATGAGCCTTCCCATCAGAGGAGAAGTACCCCGGTGACCAATTTATGTCATAGAATTATGCAATTTGATTACATAGCCCTATGCCATAAAGAGGCACCTTGCTTGGGCCACTCAACCCGCGAAGTCACCTGAAACAAAAGGAGGTTAGTTGGTGCCCAATGGCTGGCTCATTTGTGGCGTGGAGAGCCTACCATCGTACCGGGTCCTATACCCGGTCAGCCGGGAAAGAAAGGAAAGACAGAAGGGTGTACTCTAACAATTCATTTTATTATGCTGATTAATTAATTCTTGGCAACTAAACAAAATGACCGAATGATAATTGAACAGATTTGTATGTGTGATTTAAAGAGAAGTTAACATTAAAAATAATAGCACTTTTAGCTAAAATTGACCATGAAAATTAAATAAATTATTTGTAGCTGTAATTGCTATTAGCATGTAACCAATATAGAATTAAACAAATTTATAAAAAGAACGTATCTAAAGAAAGAAATGAACTTAAAAGGGTACTTACCCACATGGTCCGTCGAGCGCTCGAGAACGATGTGGTGGTGGACGACAATCAATTCTGTCAAAAACAAATTCACCTGAGATTCATTCTTTTAGACTACTACTTTAATTATTGTTCCTTTTTATTTTGCTATTTAAATTTTAATATTTTTTTGTGTTATATTTAAATTATGTTTAAATTAAATCTTTAAATATTGAGCGACTGACATTTTTTATTTTAGTTGATTGGACCAATAGTCGAGACCTTCATATAAACCTTCACCACTTGTTGCGTATGTCACTGGTATATGCGAGTTGCGATTTTGTAGCGAGTGCAAACCTAGCCTGTCGTTCACTTCTGCTGCATTCATTGCATTTGCCAAATTTCGTTTGTTTGCGAAGACAAGTAAAGCTGCATCACCCCGTTCATCTTCTGCTAGCATTCGTATCAATTCTTCTCTGGCGACACTAAGATAATTCATGAGTCCTGTGAAGCTAATTCCATTCACTTCCAATATGACACCGCTGGGTAGCAGCTGTCCCGTTGACCTTGCAATTCGAGCTTCAACAAAAGCTTCGTTCATAAACGAATTCCTGGTAGTATAGTTACAGCAACAAAATTTTACAAACTTCGTGTATAAAGTATGTAGTTTTATTTATTCCGTCCACTGCACTGTTCATACTTGTTGGGATTCAAATCACCTTCATGTATTAGTGAATCACCCGCCATACGTCATATGATTTCAGTTCAAAATTATGGTTTAATTCTCTTATCATCAATGACAGGCAGTTTTGAATCAAAATTCCGTCACCAATTGTGACCCGGGTCAGAAAAAAACTTCTATCGGTTGCAGTTCATATGCTTCTCAAAACAAGTTTATGTTCATGTTTTAAACTTTCCAATTGTTCCATTCCAAAATCATCTTTGGCTAAATTGAAAACCGCTTCGAAAATACCAATACACAATCCAGGTGTATGTTTTGTTCCATAGGCTAACACCCAAAACCAAACCATGAATATCTATACATCATTGACAACCTTGATGAAGTGTACATGCGTTGAAATGTAACTGTGATTCGCTCTTTACTTTATGAAATGTATCTAGAACCTTTTCACTGTTCTACGCACTTGTTTTGTCTGTTCTGTCCTCGAAGTATATGGTGACTTCGAGATCTGTGTAGTTCCGAAAATCAGCAGTACAGGTGTTCCGTTAAGTGCTCCTGAATGGGTCGGATCTCGATCAGAGGGAAGCACTAAGGGCAAATCTGGACACGGAATAATGACAAAAACTTACAGCATCAATTGCCGAGCACTGTACACTAATTGAGTTTTAATCTGAAAATTTCACTTCCAATTCTGCATGCAATGAATATTGTCCTTTCAGCAAAACAAAGCACAATCGCAAACGATTCAATTTTCTCATGCGCAAACTCTAGGTCATATTACTTTGCGCCGCTTTTGTACTTTTTAAATCTTAGAATTGAAACATATTCCGGTGTACGAATTAACATTTTTGTGTCGAATTACAGCTGAAAATTCAAAGGCGTCCGGAATAACTACAGAGCGTCTACGCCCGCCACGGCCAACTCCCTATCTCTCGCACTCACGCTTTTCAATTCCCTCTTAATTCGCTTATCCTATTGTGGTGTAAGTGCAAATCAGGTTTTACAAGCGTAAATTAAAAATAAACAACAATATTTAACATGAAATATGTATTATAAAATTAAAGAAAAGATATTAAAATATTAATTTATTATTTTTTCGTATGTTTTTTGAAAATAAAATGAATTGCTAAGCGTAAAAAATTAATTTTCTTCCAGTAGCTGAAGACTTTTTCAACGGAAACAGAAGGTGAGCATGCCGTCGAGTGGGTGGAGTTCAATGTTATCAGCGACTAATTGATTCAACGCTTTCCGTGCGGCTCGCGGTGTTGTAGATTGCAGTTTGTAAATTTCAGTTAGCGTGAATTGTTTCGGTTCGAGGTAAAGTCGAGTATGTATGACACCGCGTCGGTACGCAGATTGGGAACGCACGAGCATAATACAATCACTAACAAGTACGGTCAGTTCATACAAATTTCCGAATAACGGGACTTGCCGGCGCGTGAGATAGTATTTGTGACAGCGTGCACAGACAGGGCATGGGGAACATGTCACAAATTCGACGAAGGTAAAACAGGAAAGAACAGTCATCAGCTGACTGGTAAATACATCGCGTTGAAAGAAAAGAGAAGTCCGATAAACAACTGAACGATTTCTACGTTCAGTTAAACGAATGTTGTCAAAAGACAAACGTCAAAAGCTGACGCTTTCATTAACTCAAGTTCCTGCAGTATTAGGATGGAATTTAATCGCTTCAGCGGACAGAATTGAATTAATTTATGCCGGCCGATTCCTAACTGGACTTGGATCGAGCATGGTTGGCGAACCAGCTCGAGTTTATACATCAGAAGGTACGCAACCACATCTGCGAGGCATGTTAAGTGCGCTGGCAGCGGTGTTTATCAGTTTCGGTGTACTTGTGCAGTATACCCTAGGATCCTTCATAATGTGGAAAATTCTAGCAATAACTTCGACCATGGTCCCAGCTGCTACATTTCTGTTACTGTTCTTCACACCCGAAACTCCCAACTATTTGGTAACGCGTGGTAAAGCTGTTGAAGCTAGAAAACGTTTGGAAAAACTTCGAGGATCTACGTGGAACGTGAATTCAATCGGAAGGCAAATGCTAATAAGTAAGCTAAAATATCAAATAATATGAAGATGATAAATTAATTCAATTTAAATGTTACAGCAAAGTGACGGCTAAGGACAAGATTGCCATTTTCGCTAGTCCTTTTGGGATTTTAGTTCTTCATTTCGTGATGTACTAATTTAGTGGTGTGAACGTTATCACATTCTACGCGGTTGAAATTTTCCGCGATTCTGGAACCACAATGAATACATACACGTGCACCATAATGCTTCGAGCTATTCGTCTAGCTTTTACCATAGTTGCTTGCATTCCTCTGCGAAGAATGGGACGAAGGCCGCTAACATTCATTTCGGGTAACTGTCAACTAAATCAACACGAGGACATTATTTAATATTTTCGAATAACCTTACAGGAATCGGCTGTGGACTTTCAATGTTAGGGTTAGGTATCCACTTGTACATAAACATAAGTGAGATGCTGCTGATCCACCAGAACTCCCAACTGCAACCAGGTTCCCTGTAGCTTGTATCTTCATTTTCACAATCGCGGGCACACTCGGCTTCTAGGTCGTTCCATGGGTGATGATTGGAGAAATTTACCCACAAAATTTCGGGGCATTGTTGGTGGCGTCACTACATGCAGTGCACATATCTTTATATTCGTCGTTGTCAAAACATATCCTTTCTTAACTCACGCAATATATCGCCATGATACATTTATTTTATATGGTTCTATTTCATTAGTAGGTAAGTCATCATGAATAATGAAAACGAAAAACGGAATTCATTAAAAATTGTCTTTAACTTTCAGGAATGATGTTGTTCTACTTCTGCCTGCCAGAGACCAAGGGACACACTCTACAAGAAATCGAAGATTACTTCTCCGGTCAAATTAAAACTCACAAGAAGGAGAAGCCAAAAAAAGGTGTAAGTGCTCCTCCTCTACTAGAAAAGAAGTAAATTATGTAAATGAGAAAATTAACATACATTCAGTTAGGAATCTAAGAGAACACTTAAGTACCTTGTAATGTTAAAACTTAAGCGAAAATTTCATGTGATATCTTCTTAAATGTTTATCCGTGTATATTAAAGACACAAGTTTTCTTATTTAAACACGTTGTTAGTGAAAGCAAATGTACTCAGTTCTCTTGTGACACTCTTAAAGGGACAAATAATAGCGTTATATATTGTTTATAGCTAATTGTTAAATGAAAACTAGATAAGGTTCTTATAGACAGTATTAAAATGATACACAAATGTTACAATACATAGGTAAATATGTATGTATATGAAATATTATGAAATTGAGTCAGCCGTCAAAGAATGAAAGCTTCTGAAGCACCTCACTTTAATTTGCCAGTTATAAAAGTAATATCGATAATTATAGCTTGTTGAAAGAGGGCAAAGCGCGGCACAAAATATCACCAATGCTTTAGCGATTTTATAGTACAAAGTTGATCAAGCCTACATCTGATCGTTTTTAATGTATATTTCTCATGTTGATAATTTGTCTTTACTACTGAAAATTATTACAAGAATACCAGTATCAGACGCTTTAACCATAACTTTACAATTTTATCCAATTTTCACAAATGATGCATTATCAGCGTATCTGGTTTTCGTAGGTTGATAATTTTTACCAAAGAATTATACACAGCTTGATCGGTAAATCATTGATCTTTGGTTGTGATAAAACCTCATTACGCAAAAATAATTCCATACTATTTTTTACGTCAATATTCTGTTGGAAACTAAACAGAAGCTTCTTTGAAATAACAAAAAATTTAAATCAATTGAAAATTCTTCGGAAAATGTTTCTTGTGAAATGTTTTTGTACTCGTAAACAATTAAAATAAATAAAAATTCTTCTTTTAAAATTATTACCATTATATTTAATTCAAACGCTGCATTTTTAATAAAACAGGCATTGAGGAACAAAAGTGGTATACTCCTAGGTATTCGGCACAGACATAGGCATGTTTTTATCAGCTCTAAATGTACAATATGTATGTCGCATAACTTTTGAACAGGAATAGATAAAATAATTCTGTTTACACCTACAATACATTACTTGTATTCGGGTTCTATCTGTAGGACATGTAAATCACATAACTTTATGGGACGAAATCCGTTAAATAAAGTTCAAATTTCCGACTTTCGTTCCGATTTGATTTCATCCGGAATCCATCTACCAATGGATTTAAATTATTGCGAATATAACATAACGCGTGAAAAAATGTATCGTCACATCAAATTAAAACTAGGTGAACCAAATTGTCTCAATTCATATTCGTTTCTACTTTTAATTAAAAATGAATTTATGGATATGAAGAACTAATCCATTGATTTAGTATTGTACAAAAAGACGCACTCAAAATCAATTTTCATTTAGAATGCTCGGAACATATGTAATTTGTTAAGAACTCATCTTTTTGAATATTGTTTGTGTCTCACCTTACTTCTTTGGTTACAACAGCACCACCACGGGAAGGCGAAGTAAGGAGATTGAAAGCTAGAGGTTATATCTTGCACATAGCTCTCCTTTATGGTGCCGTCCTCCTCCTCACCCATGATATTTATCATGTCTAACTATTATGCCAGCTGTATGTGGTCATAGCGCTTTTCTTCTCTTACGGCTTTGAGTTGTTGTACTCGTATTTTTTGATTTATACAAGTTGTCCCAAATATATCTTGCCTTTTTGTTTCCTATTTTTTAGGCAATTGTTTGCTAATTGCAAAAATATATCATTTCCAAATTTTATGTTTTCTTTATATTTTAGAGATGATATCGCTGGAGGAAGTTCTCAAATCCTTTAATTAAAAACTTCTATAATTTAAGATTCTTCCCATTGTGAATTAGGTATATTTTCACCTAACATAGTATTATGTAAAATTTTTATTTTTAATACTTCTTGTAGGTGGCACATTCTTATGTTACACGTTTCCAGGAGCAGCGGTTATAATAGCAAATCCAAATCTTAGAATATAAGACTAATGTTTTAAGTAAAACAAATTTTTAAGAAAGTTTGCCATTAGACGTAGAAGTGAATAGTGTTAAGATTTAATATATGAATGAAGAATTGAAAATTACAGTTAAGCGATCTCCAGATTTGATTCCGAAATACAGCTTTCATGAAAAAGAAAATTAATTGAAACGTAACTTTGATGAAATTAATAAGAGTATAGGGTAACGAAGACAATGAATTTACTGATGCAGAAATTTTCGATCGAACCTCTCAAGTATTATAACATTTTATTGTAAATGGTTGCTATAAACTTAATTTCTCCATGAATTTTACAAAGCTAAGGTCTATTCAAGCTAAAAATATTCAAATTAAATTTATATTTAACTAAAACTAAATGGTACAACTTCTATAATCTCCATCTGAATTAATATAAAATCATTTCAAAAATCAATATATGATTAACTGATTCATAGCTTATAATGCTGGCATCAATAAAATTTGTTATTTTACGTATTGAGTCAAAATTGTCAAAAAATACATAAATTGTCAAAAAATGCATATGAGGATAATAATTCAATATTTAAATTGAAATGAAATCTTTAAAATTACATTATTTACTACTACTATGTGCATGAATATACGAAAGAAACTTTTCTTAGTTAAATGTGCGGATTCCAATCAATTGTAAATCGTGAAGGAATGAATTAGGGTACAATGGCATATATATATATATATATATATATATATATATATATATATATATATATATATATATATATATTGTATATAAATATATATATATATATATAAATATATATATATAAATATATATATATATATATATATATATATATATATATATATATATATATTTATATATATATGTATATATATATAAATATATATATAGATATATATAGATATAGATATATATATATATATATATATATATATATATATATATATATATATATATATATATATATATATATATATATATATGTATAGAAATTTCACTGCAAAATAAATTGCATATAAGGCTTCAACCGTATATAATATTGTCCCAGAAATATAAAAGTTAAAAGAAACTTTCTGTGAACTTCCTACATCTAGAAGTTACTGGATTTATATGTAAAATCATACTTCCCTACTACTTGCTATCAGCCCCAATATGTATAATTTATTAAAAAGATATATGCACTGGAGAAAACAAGGTTATTCAATGCTACGATAAACAACGAATCTTTCGCTCTTGGAACTGCGATATTCAGTTATTTGATCTATTCCGACTTGAATTACGAAATATCTCTTTAACGTGCTCTCAAACCCCTAAGCGCTCATATTCTTATTAAATATCATAAAATATAACTAATATAAACTAATATCCCTTTAAAATAACTACATTTCTTTTACTATTAGTTCCTTATTCATTAGAAAGTACTTGTTCTGTCTACTTTAAATTTTTTAACTAAATACGAATCACCTGACGAGTAAAATGATAGAAGGCTCAGTATAAAGAACCCTTAACGCTTCGATGAATATAAGAATACAAGGAAATCCTGAGAATTTCTCTTAACGCATTTCGAGCTATTCCGTATATGAAATGTCACGTAAAAAAACTCTTTCGTATGCCTGAATAATATTTGGCATATGTATCCAACTCTTTGTCAATGTTCCCAATAAAAGCTTCTTTTCAGTTGGTATACAGCCTCTCATATTATGATGGGACAATAACGACATGCAAGCAGTTTTAGCTCTAATTTGAGCTTTGATTCTTTCTTTATCTATTCAATTGGTTTAAAGTTAACCATGGCAGTTTGCGATCTATAAATTGAAGCTTTTACATATTTTGAACACTCAAATTGCTGCGGTTCGTTAGTTGTACGTTTCAATATTTTGTGAGAGAATCATATTTGCAAAGATAGACGTTCATTCTTTTCCTGGAGTCGAATATTATTAAATTTAAGAATATATTTTAGTCTAACCCCAACAAATAGCCTAAGAAGAAAATTCTTGTGATCTTGACTACAGCATGATATAAAAGGAATATTGCCTAAAATGTCTACCAATGCCTTCGCTAAACCTACTTTACTTTTCCATAATCTTAGAAATTCTTGAAAAAGCTTTTCTAAATCCTCAATGTAATGCACAAAACACTTTGGAGCCCTAGTTAATACTTCTTCATCTTCAAACTCCCGAAAGTCAGTGTAATGTATCGCTTCTGTCGTATTGACTTGATTTACATCGCTGCACTTATATACATCATTACAGTTATGTTCACCACTGCATTCATGTGTACCCTTCATTCTTTTGTATAAGTAGCCACAAAAGAAATAAAATGCGTTTGCTTCATTTACATCGAAATCATAGGTATCATTAGGCAAATCGATTTCAGAACTCTCACTTATCATATCTTCAATTAAATCTATATTTGATGACGGTAAAGGCGTTTCCTCTTCCATTTCGCAGTTTCCAGTTGCATGAATGGACATATATTTTAAGCAGAATGATTTCTTGAAAAGCGCTGTAAATTGTTCCGGAGTAGGATTTCTGCAATTTCCATTTCTAGTTCTAAATATACCAAAGGTGTGCTCCAATGCATCTTGGTTTAAATGTCTTGTTAGGAGATACTTAAAATCTTTATATTTACTCTTCATTTCCTCGTAGATGCTTATTATACTTTTGATTGATATGAGCCAACCGTTTATACATTTTATTTTCTTCGTAATGTCTTTGCCTGAATCATCTGTTACCTTTATGCTTCCTAACAAATCTATCATCGCTTTCAAATGGCTAATTTGTCTATCATTCGCTTTAAAAGGGCGCCTCAAAACTTTGGTTTCATTCATCCTGCTCGAGTTGCATACATCAAAAAGTTTGTCAAACGCTTCTAAGAATTCTGCAGTATCTAAGGCCTGCACAGGCAGCTTTTTGCAGATAACATTTGCATATATTCCAGCTGCAACTGTGTGACTGAAAATTTGCGTTGCAAATTTTACCTTCATTTTTTTGAATGCAGAAGGAAACACGTGGTTGTTAGTTAGTTTTGGCGCCATTCTAAATTTTTGTTTTACATCCTGTTCATAAAAATCGACAATATGCCTCCACGAAGCTTTCTTATTTTCATTAAATCTGAATGCAGTTTTCATTAAATTATTGCGAATTGATTTTATAAGATGAGGCGGATCAAAAAGAAAATAAATTTTGTCGTCTGTGCCACCAACTTGAAACGATGTTTGTTCGGGAGAGATGCCTAATATTTTTGCCAATCCCATGAAATTAGAACCTTGATCACAAACGACTCCTTTTGTCGTTATTCCTACTTCCCGTAAGCCGAGAACGCAATCAATAATCAATTCCTTTAATTTTTTTGCTGGACAAGATGTGTTGACAAAAGCATAACACAATAAATGTTTATAATTTAATGTTACTCCTCTAGCCATGACTACCACAACTGACTTAGCCATAAGATCTGTCCGGGACAGTCCATCGTCTTCAAATCCCACGATAAGATCCTTTTGACGGTTAAAATCGAAATGTGGTTTGATGGACATTTCGTCTATGCAAAGAATGCAACACTTGTCCATATCTGAAAACCTTTGTAATTTTAGTTGAAGGCAACGAAAATATATTTTATTTATTCCTGGCCCTTTGGGCCATCCTTTCATATATTTTCTTAATGTACTTTCACTCGGTAGGCACATACTTTTTTTAAGAACCCGATATGCCACAGGTGAGATAATGTATATGGAGAGTGAAAAATTTTTCATTTCTTTTGTGTAACGTTTTCCTTTTTCGCTTTTCTTTGAATTTAAAACATTAGCTTCAACTAAAGTAAAAAGGTCGGTCGGAAGATATTCTTTAGCTAGTTTTATAAAGTCCGTTTTTGTTTCCTTTTTCTCTACAATATTTTGATTCATCTTTTTTACTTCAGCTAGCTCTTTTTGTAATTTTTTTATTTCTTGACTTAATTGCCATTCTCTGGCAGTTGGATCTATTGAAATTTCTTTTGTTTGGGTTTGCTTGCTGTTCGTTATGTCGTCCCTGATATTCTGCTCCAAAACCTCTTGGGGTTTAAATGTTTCTTCTATTTGATTTTTCCCATAAACCACCTAATAACGTAACAAAAATTTCGAACAACCAAAAAGGGAAATGAAAATAAAGTTGGATTTGGTAGGAAGGAGATTAAATTATATTCAATAAATTAAATAAATAAAATGAAAGCTACATTAAGGGAGTTTTTCATAACAAAAATATTATTTACTGTCTGCGGTTCCTCTGATGTTTGGAGAGGCTGTTGTTCATTCAGATCTGTCGACGATTGATTCAAAAATGGAACGGCGGTTGGTGTTAGTCGGCGACCGCTCGGACCGATCATTTCCGGTGCAAAATGATATTGGCATACAAAATGCCGCCCCCCTACTCCCAAAAGATCTAAACGATCTAAGTTTCCAAGCCATAACAACCGCCTGAAACAAATAAAGTGAAATATTCTACATACTGACTAATTTTTTATAAATGCATATTTGAATATTCAGTTCATAGTAATTTATTTTCATGTTTCATCTACAAAAATGTTGTAGAAAATAATATGCAAATTTAAAAAGGTCGATAAGTATACTATCACTACTGATCTACAAATATTTACATATATGTGTACATATATATATATATATATATATATATATATGCTAATATATTTATATAAAGGGTGCATACGGTATTTGAGGACATGCATAAATGTGACTATAACTTCGCAAATTTTTTTGTTTATTTTTTTTTCCTTTTCAGATAAGAAATGGTGGACTACAACACCACTCAATAAATGAAAAGACATGCTGTCATCGTCACTATATGTGCGAACCATACAGATTTAGAGTTCTTTAATTTTCTTCATTGCGCCCGTTCATTCGTGCATAAGGTTCGCCGTGAATTGGAAGCATCAGGAGGCGATACAGAAGCACGAACAACGTTCCAACACTGTCCGATCTGCAAAATTTTTAGAGCAAGTGGAAGCGATCATAGACGAGGACCCTTCAAAATCAATGAGGGTCCTTGCGGGTGAGCTTCATGTTTCTGAGCTCCTTATTCGTAGAGTTGTCCACGAAGACCTTCGGTATAAGTCTTACGTGATGCGCAGAGGACAGTTCATGTCGGGACGAACACGGTAACATAGAGTTCTCCGATCAAAACGTCTTTTAAACAAAATCAAACACCCTGAGGCGCCCAAAATGTTATGGTTTTTTCCGACGAAAAAAATGTTGACCAAGATCAAAAGACCAATCGCAGAAATGACAGATGGCTATGTTCAAATCCTACGGAGGTTCCTGTTGTTATGCACACACAATTTCCAGCCACTGTTATGGTTTTAGGTCTTGTCAGCAACGAAGGACATGTTATGCCACCATACTTTTTTACTCAAGGACTTCGAGTGAACTCTGCTGCATACATCGAGGTTTTGGAGACGGTAGTGAAACCCTGGATAGACAATGTAAGCGGAGGCAGACCATACATTTTTCAACAAGACTCTGCTCCTTCACATAAAGCGATGGCGACACAAGATTGGATGGCCGAAAATGTTCATGACCGAATAACACCGAACCTATTGCCACCTAGCTCCCCAGACCTTAATCCTTTGGATTATTACGTATGGGGCCTCCTAAAACTTTGGATTATTACGTTAGGGCTTGATTTGAGAAAAGGACAGGCCCTTATGTATCATGAAACTGGGTCAAAACATCATAGCTGCTTAAAGCATTGCTCTGAAAATCATGAAGTAACAAATTTAAAAAAGCAATCTGCCTTAAATAATCTGGATGGAATGGAATATTGCTGCCAAATCAACTCCTACGCGTAAAAAATTTACTGATAACTGCTTACTGACAAATCTTGACGCAAACGGTGAAAACAGATTTGGCTCAATTTTTATATTGGAAACATTCTTTGTGCTTAAAGTTTGCTTTAAAACCAATATAAATGAAGGCAAAAATCATTTGAGAACTGAAGATATTTAAAATTGCTTTCATTTTTGCATATTTTTCTCTCTTGCGGCGCAAGTATATTTATAAAACTCATTAAGCATGAAGTGAATGTGAGCGGGACTAAGGATGGGAACAAACTACGACAAGATGGGCGCGCGACTATCATAATTTAAATGGAAGCCCACGCCATACGACTTGGCGGCTTCTCTCGCCAGAATTGGATGTCGCAAGGTTCCTCGATATTTTTCTAAAAAATTGATTTTTTAAGCATAATAATGTTGAGGTCGCACACTCTTGTGGTACTCGCGGATAATTCCTGACAAGGGCATAACTTCTAAGAGTTCTGCGCATGCCTAAAAATTCGTGGCAAATCTTGTCGCAGTGTTTATATTTGCGGCTTAAAATCGCTCGATGCCATAATCGTATAAGAATTTGGTCAAATCTTAAAATATTTTACAATAACTATTATAGTAAGTTATTATGTTATGCCCTTAAACACATCTTGTGTAGATCTTCGGAACCAGTCTAATTGGTGATTAATCGCGCGAAAAGTTATTGCGAAAATTATAGCAAAAAGGGTTAATTTCATTTTCCACTTACGTGTCATGGTCCGATGGAAGCCGGAACAATTTTCTAGATTCATTCGAATTGCAATGAATTACAATGCACTCTTTATTTGCCATTGCTCTTAAAAGAACAGATTTCACTTGCGATATAATTTCAAAATTAACGTTCCCGCCAAAAAATCAGCTGTGTTACCGATCTGGCAATAATATCTTTCGTTAAGCAGCAAACTTTGCTAATCTGGTAACATGAAAATGTCTAAATTTCAACACACACAATCATAATTTCCCGCTTCACGTACAAACCCACACAAACGCAAGCGTGGGCAAAATTACTAACACAATTTCACATATGGGCCGCAGCTATATCTAACTCTCTTTCGCTAAAGGGCGAAAGCCATTTATTTTCAGTCCTTTCTTGTCTTCATTTTGCCTTCCCCATCAATTTTTGTTGTTGTAATTATTGACATCCAAGAGTGACCATACTTGTTAGTTATTGTATTATGGCACGAGTTTGATGTGTTGTTCAGTTTCAAGTGTTGGAAGCCCTGAAAAGGGAGCGGTAGAGTGAATTTTCCATTTGGAAAAATTTTGAAATTCGTTTTAAATAGGTAATTGAATCAGTGGCTGGAAAATTGTATTCGTGCATAGTCTCCTCGCGTTAAGACCTACAACCAAAGATTCCTCTCCAAACTAGCTGGTCGGCAAGCAGCCACCTTAGAGTAAACTGCTGGCACCTGAACTTGAGAGACACAGTTCGTTTATGCGGCTCACGAATTCACGTCTTAAACAGATGAGACGTCGGTGTGGATTTCCTTCAGGAAATCTCAGATGGAACAACACGAAAAACCATTACGGGCTCTTTTAACTTGTGAAACTTCCTAACCGGTTGCAGAAAATGGAGAAACTTGTCAGATCGAGGACGATCTATGCGTTAGGTTGGACTAGTTGCTGATTAAATATTTTGGCAATTACTGTATTTTATTTTGATTATTGCTTGTAATGCTGTTATCAACTGTCCCCTCATGTTAAATATGAAATTAATTGAAAATAAATAGAAAGGTCAATTATTATATTGCTCTTGAAAAGTTGTTTTATTCTAGATATAAAGTTGTGTATTACACTTTTTTTTTTACAAAGGTGAAGGAAATTAAGTTCATAGTTTTTAAGACGCAAAAACACCGAGATAACGGAGATTTGGATATTCTGATTTATAAAAAGTGCCCGGATATCATGTGAAGACTCATGACACTTGCGCTCTCGCTGATACATACTGCAATTAAACTGCCAAATGAAATGAAATTTGCACCATCACGGGGAAACGGAGAAATTAAAATGATGAGGGTGGAAGATGAAAAACTATATTATCATCTCTGGCAAGATGTCCAAGTAGGAACAAAATGATGAACAAGAGAAATATCGGACACTTTCTATAAAATTCTCCTTTCTACATTCTTATTACAGAATTTATAATATTAAACAGCTTGCTAGTAATCGCAGCCAATCTTCATTAGCATATTATTGAATATATTTCTACTAATAAATTGAAGCAACACTCTCCACCTTTTGCCGTGTAATCCTCAATAAATCACTTGGCGTTCCGCATTTTCCTGCTTCATGAGAAACGGCATCTGTTGCAAAGAGCCATGCAATTTGAGTACCAGCGTAATCACGAAAGAAGCTAAACAACCTGCGAGTATGTAAATTCATTCAGCATTTTCGCTCTCCTGGCTGTTACATGCAAGTTCTATTTTCATTTCGCACCTCCAAGTTTTCTTTATCGCATTAGGTAGTAAACGCAAGTCGTAAATAAAAACATTCTAGAGTTCGTTCTTGCGTTTACCGACCCCATGCAGCTCAGCCACCCCCTAAGTAGATTTCACGGAATCTATGGCGCGTAATCAGCAATCAGCGAACATAGTATTTATATTTGAGACAGTTCGTAATGGACCACGCTGGTGATTTCCATCTTGAAAGATAGACAGACAGGCGAGAAAGACACTTTTGGGAAATTTGGCGAATCATACAAGAAAGTTTTGGTTTTCTTGAGGTGAGCAGCTTGAAAACGGCGAGCACAAAAACATTCCGAGAAAATTCTTTTCGAATTTAATCTGCGTTTCATGATGTACGAAAAAGAAGCCGAAAGCCAATTTTAGCAAAGAAACGGAAGCTTAAGATAATAATCACAATGCTTGGATGATTTTCAGATGTGAATGATCATTACCATGACAACGTTTATGTTACGATTTTCTAGCTGTACTTGAAAAGACGAGGAAAATCGAGTTTTCCAATATGGATTGTTTTGTTTTTCCTTTCTAAGTCGCTTTGAACGCAGCTTTACTAATCCTCTTTGCTATTGAATATCAAATATTTACTCACTAAAATAGTTTATTCGTATCTAATTAGAGCACGCGGAGAATAAATGTATTTACATATGTATGTACATACTCGTACATAAACGTAGCGAATATTCCACATTGTGTGAAGAGATTATGAAATTTTCGTAATAAAATTCGAAAATGTGTCAAAATCATTACGCGTAATAAAGGATTAACGGGATGACGTTCTAAAACCACACGTTGCTCCAATTAGTGTTTGTGGATAATGAGGACTAATAAAATAACCGAATTAAATTTGTTAGTTTAAATGAGCAGTTTAACTTTAGGATATACCTAACATACAATCAAGCGGATAAATGAATATGCGTGAATGATTTCGGAAGGGCTGCTTTGTATATAATTGGTTTAATGAAAATTGACACATCATATTAAGAGTTTTGAAAATTGAAACGGATGAATTATTTGCAAAGCAAATAATGCTCTTAAATAGTGATATTAGTATTGAACATTAATCAATATTTCACACATTTTATGGATGCTTTAAATTTAACTAGTTTTTTTGTTGGATTGAATATTTCTCATAAATTGAAAAAAGAATTTTAAGTGTTTGGTCTGCTTCCTTGGTGTCATGGCTAAGTACCTTCATAACACTACCTTGATTTATTTTTGGATATTGTCATTTATTTGATATATGTACGTAATTTGGTGTTTCGGACACTGACGAAATTAAATTAAATACAAAAGCAATATTCTCTAATCGCCGCGAGCAACGCTTGGATGCCGGAGAAACAAAGGATACGAGGTAAACAGCGACAATGATGAAATTCGCTTGTCTGCTTGTCGTTACTTGTCTTTCTGTCTATCGTGCATACAAATAACTGCGGTCTGCCACGAATGGCCGTTACTCAATACCGCCATAGTGGTTTACAAAACTGCTACAACGGTGGTGTCATATATCATGTGAATGACGTTGATTATGTATCGTTTCCATTCACTTTGGTACGAGGGACCGGCAGCTGCTTACGGGGGTAGCGCATGTAGACGAAACTTACGTCCACGTTTCGCCGATCAGTTTGAGAGTCGAACACCCCCACAGGTTCTCTTCTTCTTGTTTCCTGGACCAGAAGGGAAGGAAACGATACTTGCTTTTTGTTAGTGTAGATATGAAGTGATGCATTCATATTAGGAGATGAACAAGGATCCGAATCAAGCTGTAGATCATTGTTTTGTTGAACATCCGAGAAAAAACTGGTTTTAAGCGATCAGTTGAAATGGCTTTTTCCGATTCATTCATCTTGATGATAAAAATATGGTCGGTTACCTTCCTAATGCTTTTATAAGCGCTAGCATAAAGAGGATCCAGAACTCATTTGGAGTCCGTATGGTGTAGTGGTTAGAGAGCTCACTTCATATGCAGAAGGTCCCTGGTTTGAGTCCAGTTGGCGACAGCGAGATTTTTTTTGAATGATTCTTTGGGCAGATTATAAGCCCATTCAGTTATGATACGTTCTGGTTTAAAATCAGACCGGACATATGGCCAAAGCATGATACTGGCCATATCACCTTCCTGAGTGCCAATATATTCGATCAAGATAATGAGATACTCTAACTATCTCTAAGCGAAGGTCCGAAAGGGGCAGTGGTGCTGAAGCGAAAAAGGACAGCGATAAAGTAGGCCGTCAATCATACGAATCGGATATCTATCGGGAGTTGTCTACCTATTAAGGTAACGATAGTCACCCGTTGAACACCAAACATCAAGCATCTTGGTTGATATATGAATAGCGCTAGCTTATTCACTGGTAGAAGCTCTAATTCCACCATGTTGAAGGAGAAGATCAAAATCAGTTCTAGCTGCTAAATATTTTTCCCCTGTGAGATGTTGAGGATATTCTGATACAGGAGGTTCATTCTTAACAATATAATAATCAAGTTTTAGTAGATCTAAAGATAATTGGAAACAGTGTAGGCACAGTAATGTGGATAAGTTTTTGGTTCAGCAGTCTATAATATGGTTCAATTGTGTTGAAAGAAGAATCTTTTGATGATATTATAGTTGAAATACAGTGGGTTGATGTTTTAGCAACATAGTCACGTTTGGTGGGTTTGGTGTTTTTGTCAATGAGACATTTACCTTATAGGTCAATAAATAATCCAAAATAAGCCAAAAAATCCTCTAATGAATGTCATTGGACTTGAAAGTGCAGGGTGGAAAGCAGTGCTGCACACGATTGCCATAATTATGGTGATAATATCGGTGTCCTGCTGGAAAAATATATGGCTCGCTGGACTTTGATCACCCACGAGACCGATCTTTGCTATGCTCGTCTCTGTGAGGCCGCTTCTTTAGCATGTTGCTTACTTCTTTTGGTTTTAGGTATAAATTCTCTGGTGCCTTTCTATTTTTCCTAGGCTCTGTGATATATACCTCAAATGCTGGCATGAGGTGATTCACCACTTTCTATAAAAGTATCTGTACCAGTAGCCAGTTCATCAAGTAAGGCTGTGGCTTGAAAAATACGTAGTAATTTTTGAACTTTTGGAGGAAACAGCGCTAGCTAGTAAACTCTTAACATTTAAAGATCTGTGCAGTTTGTACTAACGCCAAATTCTTTGATTCCTTGCTGTTCAACTGTCACACGCCTATAGAAGACAAGAAGGAGTTGATCAAAGGTGAATTTTTCAGCATCTTGGAGTGCACTATGAATGCATTACCGATAAGTGATGTAAAAATGTTCTGAGTATCTTAAACAAGAAGTGCCAGGTATACTACGCAGCTAGTAGAGGCTTAACAGTCAGCTAAACACATTTCCCGAACGGAGACATCCACAAGAGAACATAGGTATTCCCAGGCGGTCACATATTCAACCAAATTGACCACGTTTTCATACTAAAATGTGTGGCTTATAGCATTCTCGACATGTTTTTTTCTGCGGCGTTAGCTACATTTTGAGCCACTACTATATAAGGGCATCTCAAAGAGTTGTAAACAAGCAAACTTAGCTACCCTAAGGTCGCAGATACATACTTGTATACAGTATGTCCTAGAAATCAAATCGTGATATTTTTCAGAAAAACGAGAAGAAGAGATTTGAAAGATCATCACAGGGCGCCACTTTTTCCTATTTATTTCTTATATATATATATATATATATATATATATATATATATATATATATATATATAAGTATATATATATATATATATATATATATATATATATATATATATATATATATATACATATATATATATATAATTTGAAAGGTAGATAATGAAGATTCCGTTAAATTTTTCTGATAACTGTAGAGCTGTTCATGATAACATTTTTTTGAAGATAGCTCTGAAATACTGTAGCTTTTTGTTGGACCATATAAATTATCAGATCAGCAGTAAACGCTACTAATTTTTACGTTGACAACACACTGACAACAAAGACGTTCAATAGTTTGCAAATGATTATGAAGGAGAGCATTGGTGCAGTAACTGTTCCTTACTATAGAACTTCATGCTCTGGAAATCACGCATTGTCGTCAGATTGCCATCAGTTACAAGAAACGATTTTCCATAGAGCAATTTACACATCCTGGCGATAAGGTGTCTGGGAAACTTGTTTTGAAGGTGTTTAAATATAAGCTCATCGAACCATGCCGTACTTTCTCCATATCAATGAAGAACGCTTCAACATGTTTTCTACTGTTTAGTTTCCAACAGATGTTTCAAGTTACTTTCACTATCGCAAGTATGGTCCAAAGAACCAAACTGACAATTTGGCATCAACTCAACAATGTGGGTGCTTAATGTTTTTGTCACTTCAAACACTTTGTTGATGTTAGGCAGCAAGCAGATTTGGTGATAGCTTTTAGGGTATGGAAATTCCTTTCCTTTCTTCAAGACCGAAAATATCCTGATCTTTTTGTACTCATTAAGAAAATATGAATTGTTCAACATGTTTTAAACATTTTGCAATAATTTCGAATGGCAATCTTAGGCAAATATCGTAGTGTTTTATTGGGAACGCCATAAATACCACATTATTTTTTGATATCAATTCTGTCAAAAACAACATGAAAGTCTCCATAGCTGGCAAAATAATCAAGAAGATTTCCATTCAGTATGAGGTCGGAGGTCAGTGCATAATCAAATTGAAGAATGGATTCACCATTTATGTTTGATTTGATAATGATTTCTGAAAGTATTTGTGTTCCTCCCTCAGGCTTCAGTGGGTGGACCAATTCAGAATAAGTTGTAATCAGAGTAATTTTCTGTAATCCACGATACATAGCCCTATTTCCATCTGCATCCGTAGTCATATTGTTAAGTTCATCAACAGCCCTATCTAGAAGATTTATCTAACCACCAGCGACTCTAAAATTCGACACCTTCACTCGAGACTCCTTACGAAATATGCTATTCACTTTCGTGAGAATGCCATCTTATAAGCTGATGCTCTTCAGTTTCTTTTTCTTGCTGACTTCACTTTTGAAGTATGAACGGATTGAGTTCTGGACATTCTTGACGTGTAATTTCAACAAAGCCAATGAGGCATGGTTGTAGCCCAGAAATCACCGATAAAAATTAATGCTATGTGAGGGAAGAGAAAACCTTTCGATCTTTTCAACCTTGCAATGTTTGGCATTTCATACCCTTCCATATTGTTTCTTCGTTTAATCTTAAAAATCGCTTTCTCTATGGCTTTCAATGTAAGCTTCTCTTGTTTCAAACAAGTTGGGTAAACAGACCTACGCTCATGTCAAATTTTTCGTGTCTTTCCCCTTTCCGTGCGCCCCTGGAAGCAAAGAGTGTCAAACTAAGGCCTATTTTGAAAAGATCTTATCAAGACCTTTCATTTGATACCCATATCGGCTACCTTTGATGAAATTTTTTTTCTCGGGGGCCACTCCCCTATATGGTGAGACCTCCCTTAAATACCTTATAAAACTTTTTTGTAGTTGAACTTTGAAGAGAGCACCACTTTACACCTGCCTACAAAATTTGATGTTTCTAGCTTTAGTTGTTTGTGAGAAAAAGTGCTGTGACACACGGACGGACGGACGGACGGACGGACGGACAGACGGACGGACAGACGGACAGACGGACAGGCAGGTCGCGATTTTAGTAGTAGATTTTAGTATTCTACAAAACCCTAAAAATGGAGGTATATAGGGTTATCCATTTTACGCTTGGTAAAGTAAAGCTGAAGAAAACACATAAAATATTCAGACATTTTTTATTTAGTGTAAAGACTAAGCCTTGCCATTGTATGTGAAATACAACATGCTTCAAATGTTCTCCACAGGACTTCTTACAGGCCTCAATCCTTTCGAGGTAATTTTTAATGACTTTTTGGCACATTTCCGGCAATATCTCGGCCATAACTTTACGAATATTGGTTTTCAATTGCTCAAGATTTTGAGGATTATTCGCGTAAACAAGATCTTTTGCATAGCCCCATAAAAAGAAATCCAAAGGTATTAGGTCGCAGGATCTTGCGGGCCAATTGACATCACTCGATCTCGAAATTACGCGTCCTGGGAAATTCTCTTGCAAAAGTGCTCGATTAGCCTGTGTTGTGTGGCTTGTGGCTCCATCCTGTTGAAAGCACATATTCTCTAGATCATAATCTTCAATTTTTCTCCAAAAATAATCGGTTAACATCCGTCCATAGCGGTCAGAATTGACTCTAATGGCTCTTCCTTGATCTTTTAAAAAAAATATGGGCCAATAACACCACCAGACCATAATGCGCACCAAACGGTCACTTTTTCCGGATGCAAAGGCCTTTCTGCGATCACCTGAGGACTCCAAGAGCGCCATATGCGGCAATTCTGTTTATTTACGTAACCACTGAGCGAAAAATGAGCCTCATCACTAAAGAAAATTTTGTTCGAAAAATCGTTATCAATGGCTTGGTGTTCAATCACCCAATTCGCATATATTCTGCGTTGCGTATGGTTTTGAGGCTTAAATTCTTGAGTGAGTTGGTCTTTGTATGGATGGAGATGCAAATCCAAAAGCAAAATCCGCCACAATGAGCCTTAAGAAAAGCCCAAATATTGAGCACGTCGAGGAGTCGACAAATTCGGGTCTTCCTTCACACTTTCAGCAACGACAGTGAAATTTTCAGCAGAACGAATGTTGCAATGCTGCACATGCCTTGCAATATCAATAACCAATCCAGTCTCTTCAAATTTTCTCACAGTGTTCGAAATTGTTTGCTGTGTAGGTCGATTATGTCGACCGTAATTCCCTCGTAAAGCCCTTAATTTTGATACAGCAGAATCACCATTTTTACAATAAAATTTAATAATTTTAACGCGTTCTTCAACTGTTAAACAATCCACATTTCTAAATTGCAAACCTTCAACAAAAAAAAAACACGCTTTGAACGACATTTAATTCTGACAGATGTCAAATGGCAGGGTTGAACTTTCCTACCACGAAATGGATAACGCTGTATTTCATCGTTAGCTTTATTTCACCATAAAGAATTATTGAGCAAGCATCACCATCACCAGAAGGTGGGAATCGCTTCAGGAAATCCCGATTAAACTTCCTTTGAAACTTTGCCCAATCCATTTTTTTGAAATTGAACTGACTATTTTCATTTTCAAGTGGAGATAAGAGATACATCATCCCTTTGATGATTTATTTAGATCACGATTGTTTAAAAGTCACTTTGATAAAGAAGTACCTACAGTTACCCTTGAAGAAGATTAAAAGTGGATTCAAGTCTTGCCGCAGCAAAGCAGTGGTTCAAATATGAATACGTCCCAGGGTATGCAGGGAACTCCGACCCAAATAAATTACATTAGTATTCAATTTGGTTCTCTGTTATCTTGGATTATTGTTGGCATTCAGCCATGATGTATGCCGGGTATACAAATTACTGGCAAGAATATAATAACTATGCAGCCTGTTCAATTCGAGTATTTCAATTAAGGAATTGAGCTTCTCTTTAAATTTGAGAACGTTTCTTTCAGTTGTATAGGCAGAGATAATGAAGAGGTTATTCCCACATGGCAGTGAAATTTTGATTACGGACACTTAAAGAAATTCAAAGTTTTTGAAATCGACTTTTTCAATATTTTGGAAACAATAGGGTCTTCTAACTAATATCCCGGTGTCACCTCCCTACGTGGGATCGGCTGCAATTGCCTTTGTTTCGAAGGGAGTTTAGCTTTTGTATCTTAATATCGGGGGCATCCTCAATATGATGCTGGATGACCAAGTACAACACAGGTTACACAGTATAATGTAGCGTATTTGCACTCATCGAGGGGATGGATATGCATCGATTGTGCATAGTCTAGTTGGCAGCCCAATTGCAAAATCGTTGGCACCGATTACACTGATTGACCTTTGTTTTTTAGAGATGTTCCAACCTTTCTACTCTGAAATTTAAGTACCTAATCTATTGAAGGGCGATTGGGCTGTTATTATTAGAAATTCGCACTAGCTAAAACGGTGATTTTTTTCTGGCAGTCAATTTCCTTATTGCAAAGTTTTTAACTGAAGTGAATGCAATTTCAGTCCACGTGGCTTAGTGGTTAGAGCATTAAGACCGTAAGCTGAAGGTCTCTGGTTCAAGTTTCGTTGGCGTCAACGAGATTTAGTTCGAGTGGTTCTTCGGCCAGACTATAAGCCTGTTCAGTTATGATACGTGCTGGTTTAATAATCAGAACGTATCGCAGCTAGGTGGACGGACAAACGGCCAAAGCGTGATAATGATCATATCACCTTATGGAGTGCGGGTACATTAGATCATGATAATGAGATACTTTAACTATCTCTAAGCGAAGGCCCGAAAGGGGCTGTAGGGCTATGAAGAAGAAGAAGAATGCAATTTTTAGTGCCTCTTCTTTTTGCATCTGAAGGAGATCGACCGAGTTTTCTCTATAGTCCGGACCCTTCAACAGACAGCATTGAGTTTTTTGCTTTTTGGAATATTGATGAAGTGCCGAACCTTCCCAGAGTTCAAAGCATCTTTGGTTGACTTGAAGTCAACCAGTGAGTTAATTTCTATGCATTTATTCTCTTAATTTGAAAATTTCTTAATTTATTTTCGGTTACCATAGCCGATCAATATCTCTACCGCTTTATGCGAAAAATATATTGCCAGAATTTTTTTGCTGGCTTTACACAAGGAACCAACAGAACCGCGACTACGTTTTTCAACTTGTCTTAATGTTTTAAATATTAAATAAAACTTATGTTATCTTTATCAGAATTATCTTCGCCATCTTCTTCAACTTTCATATTTTCTGTTAATCCTTCTAGCGCTGTAAAATCGTTTCAGCTGTCATAAGTGCCGCCAGCATTTGAAATTTTTGACGACGTCATTCGCTTCTCATTTTTCTTCGCCTTTGTTTCCTGTTGGACTGGTTTTTGCTGCTTAGGTTTTCGAATGTTGATCCTCTTCTTGCCTAGCTTTTCGAGAGACTGTATCCGCAGCTGCAGTTCATCGTTTTCTTTTCGTATCTTATTCATTTTTAGGTCTTTGTAAAAAAAATTTTTACAAAGACCTACTAGTTTCACGACCTGTCTGTCCGTCCGTCTGTCAGCCCGTAATTTCCTCAGAAACTAAAGACGCTAGAATGCTCAAACTTTGTGAAAAGGTCAGAAGTGATGGTCTCTAAAAAGTTAAGGCCTTAACAAAAATTTAAAAAATGTTTAAGGGGGTCCCCACTAATAACGAATTGGCCTTGACAAATTTTTTTTAATCAAAGGTAGTCGAGTGGGGTATCAAATAAAAGGTCTTGGTTAGAACTTTTAGAATCTGAAATAAAAAAATTATGTTATGAATTAGGCGGTCCAGGCGAAGGCAAAATGTACACAAAATTGGTGTCCCCCCCCCCTCGCGATTGGACACCTTTCAGCCGAAAAATCTGAAAATTATCACAAATGTGGGACTTTATGAGTACAAGGGCAGCAAATACCTTAGAAATCGAAATTCGGTCAACTTTGTTAATAAAAGTATGATTTGTAAATTTTACATTTTTGCCCATAAAATCAAAACGGTACCTTTAAACTTCTTGAAATTTCGCAATAATATAGACTGACATATATATTTTTTTTTTTTTCTTTAAAAGCCGTCGGGCCTTGCTTAGTTGTGTGAGCAGACGCGTTTCGACTACTTTGAGTCATCTTCAGTGTCTAAAGGATGTGTTGAAGGGAGCGACTTTATATAGTCGTAGGATGGGTAATTAGCGAATAGGTAATTAGCGGATGGGTAATTAGCGGATGGGTAATTAGCGGATGGGTAATTAGTGGATGGGTAATGAGGTCAGGAAGTAACTTACTCAATTATGCCACGTAGGGGGATATTATGTTTTTGTTTTTTTGCTTGTTGGCTGTCCGTTTGTTCTGTTTCATCTCGTTTCCGTTTTCGTCTAAGAGTGTGGTCTAGGACTGAGAAAATTGCGTCGGAATTGGTAACTAGTTGTTCGTTGATAATGTCACCGTCTGTCTTTCTATGTTTATAAATTTCAAGCCTTTCTAGGATGTCAAGTCTTGGTCCTTTGTTTTGTTTGTGTAGCAATTTCATAGAGTTTGTCATAGCATCAGGCTCATGTGCGTGGTTTTGAAGGTGCGTCGCATAATTGGAGTCTGCCTTGTTGTATACGAAAGATCGTAGGTGCTCTTTGTATCTTGTCGTTAGTTTTCGTGTTGTCCTTCCTATATATACCATGTCGCAGTCCTTGCATGTCAGTTTGTATATGCCGCTGCCTTCGTATATCGATGTGTCATTCAGTTTTGGCTTCAGTTTGTTTCCAATGTTGTTGTTCGTTTTGAATGCAGTTTGCAATTTGTATTTCTTAAGGAAGTTTGATAGTTTGTATGTCTCTTTTCCTACGTATGTTAACGATACCCACTGTTGGTCGTTCTTATGAGTTTCCGTCGGTTGGCGTTCCTGTTTTTGTTTGTACTGTGTGACTAGTTTGCCAATGTCGCATTGTTTGTATCCGTTATTATTAGCTATTCTGTAAATGTTATTTAGTTCGTTGGAGTAGTTAGTAGGAGTCATGGGGATGGAGTGAAGCCTCTGCACCATTGATCTGTACGCTGCTAGCTTATGTTGTGCAGGGTGGTTAGATGTTTCATGTATGGTATGATCAGTTGTGGTTGGTTTTCTGTATATTTTGTAGTCCAATCGTGTTTGTTCACGTGTCACAGTTAGGTCCATATAGTTGAGTTGTCCGTTTGTTTCTTTTTCCATAGTGAACTTTATATTCGGGTGAATTTCATTCATATAGGCAAGTAGTTCGTCTTGTTTATTTTCTTGTGAGTCAATAACAATGAAACAGTCATCCACATATCGTCTGTAAAATATTACATTGAATCTTTTGACAACTTTGGGTATAAAGACTTCTTCCAAAGATTGTAAGAATATTTCTGACATTATTGAGGACATTGGATGTCCCATACCCAGACCGTCTTTGGCAATGTATGTGTTGCTATTGAACTTAAAATAGTTCTGTTTGATTGTGGTCTTTATGAGATTGAGTATTTGATCTGTGAATCGTCGGCTGTTGTTGAATGAAAGTTTTTCTTTTAGTATGGCCAGTGTTTCATCGACAGGGATAGACGTATAGAGGTTGGTGATGTCTAATGATAAAAGTTGACAATTTTCAGTCAATTTTAAAGAAGTGGTAGAATTTGCTAGCTCGCGGCTGTTCTTTAATGCGTATTTGTCGTCAAGGTGCACGACATCAGCCATTATCGTTGCCAAGTACCGTGCTAATTGGTATGCAGGAGCTGGGCGGTAGTTGACGACAGGACGGATAGGAATATTGGGTTTGTGGAGCTTAGGTTGTGCTTTAAGGGGTGGTGTGCATGGATTTGGGTTTATGTAGCGTTGCTTAGTATTAGGAGGAATAATTAGTGGGGATTGTATAATGGCGGTACGTAAGTCCGCTTGGAACCTATTGGTGGGGTCTTTGTTTACCAGTTTGTAGCCGTTGGCGTTAATGAAGTCTATTGTTTTTTGTACATAGTCCGTTGTTTTTAGGATCACCGTTGTATGTCCTTTGTCAGCCTTCGTCACTGTTAGTAGGTTATCCGTTAGCTTTGTCTGAATGTGTCTTAATATCTTATGGTCTTCGTGGAAATCCGTTTTGTTTATGCTAGTGCGTATTTTTTGTAGTATGTCTACTGCAGTATGTCTTGCATGTGTCTGTTGTTCCTGCGGCAGTTTGTTAATGGCTAGTTCAGTGTCGATTACTAGTTGTTCTAGGTCTTTGTTGCGGTTTGTATTATGTAAGTTGTGTTTCAGTCCCTTATTTAATAGCTCCATTTCTTGTGTCGTAAAAGGCGTATCTGATAGGTTTACAGTCCGTGGATAGAAAGTTCTGTTCGCTGGTGTGGTCATTTTGTTTTGTTTTTTCATCAATTTGTCAAGTTTTTTCGTCATGGTCTCATATTTAGTTTTGAGCTGAATATCAATGTTTTGCCTCACGTCATTATAAAACTGTAGAAAGTTTTCAGTTTGTATAGTGTTAGTTAATTGTAAGTGTGAGTGTAGTAGTTGTCGGTTGATTTCGTCCTTTTTTATGTACAGTGTTCTTATTTCGTTTTTAATGCGGAGCATCTGTGCGCTACGTTGTGTGTTACGTGCAGCGATTGTGTTTTGTTTTATCACGATTCTTGCAAATGCTGGTGTAATGTTGTTTTTGAAGCACTGTTTGTTGAACCATATGTTTGCTATTGTTTGATGAAGTTTTAAGGTAAGGTATTGGAATGAACGCAACAGTTTTGCCTGGCTGGCAGTGTTGTAGTCAATAACTTTGTTTATTTGATATCCGCAGGCCAATCCTCTTTTTTCTTTAAAAGCCGTCGGGCCTTGCTTAGTTGTGTGAGCAGACGCGTTTCGACTACTTTGAGTCATCTTCAGTGTCTAAAGGATGTGTTGAAGGGAGCGACTTTATATAGTCGTAGGATGGGTAATTAGCGAATAGGTAATTAGCGGATGGGTAATTGGCGGATGGGTAATTAGCGGATGGGTAATTAGTGGACGGGTAATGAGGTCAGGAAGTAACTTACTCAATTATGCCACGTAGGGGGATATTATGTTTTTGTTTTTTTGCTTGTTGGCTGTCCGTTTGTTCTGTTTCATCTCGTTTCCGTTTTCGTCTAAGAGTGTGGTCTAGGACTGAGAAAATTGCGTCGGAATTGGTAACTAGTTGTTCGTTGATAATGTCACCGTCTGTCTTTCTATGTTTATAAATTTCAAGCCTTTCTAGGATGTCAAGTCTTGGTCCTTTGTTTTGTTTGTGTAGCAATTTCATAGAGTTTGTCATAGCATCAGGCTCATGTGCGTGGTTTTGAAGGTGCGTCGCATAATTGGAGTCTGCCTTGTTGTATACGAAAGATCGTAGGTGCTCTTTGTATCTTGTCGTTAGTTTTCGTGTTGTCCTTCCTATATATACCATGTCGCAGTCCTTGCATGTCAGTTTGTATATGCCGCTGCCTTCGTATATCGATGTGTCATTCAGTTTTGGCTTCAGTTTGTTTCCAATGTTGTTGTTCGTTTTGAATGCAGTTTGCAATTTGTATTTCTTAAGGAAGTTTGATAGTTTGTATGTCTCTTTTCCTACGTATATTAACGATACCCACTGTTGGTCGTTCTTATGAGTTTCCGTCGGTTGGCGTTCCTGTTTTTGTTTGTACTGTGTGACTAGTTTGTCAATGTCGCATTGTTTGTATCCGTTATTATTAGCTATTCTGTAAATGTTATTTAGTTCGTTGGAGTAGTTAGTAGGAGTCATGGGGATGGAGTGAAGCCTCTGCACCATTGATCTGTACGCTGCTAGCTTATGTTGTGCGGGGTGGTTAGATGTTTCATGTATGGTATGATCAGTTGTGGTTGGTTTTCTGTATATTTTGTAGTCCAATCGTGTTTGTTCACGTGTCACAGTTAGGTCCATATATATGTTCACAAAATTTAATTGAGGTCGAATCATAATCAAGTGAGTTATAGCCATTTCAATTATATGGAATTACAACAACAATAACACGTGTTTATGGTTGATATAGAGTTTTCCAATAAGAGGCGTTATTTTGATATTAAAAGAAAAATGCCGTTTTTTAATACAAATGATCGGATGTTTAGTTCATTATAAAGAAGAAGATATGCCGTTAATACCAATAACTAACATTGGGCAAATAACCACTACGACACGCTTACAGGACCATATCCTCTTCATGAAATTTTCCATAACCAAATCGCAAAGTGGCTGCCTTATGTCCTCGATATCCTCACGAATTTCATCTTTGAGATCTTGAATCGACGATGGGCTATTGGCATAGGCCTTCTCTATCACGTGGCTCCGAAGGAAGAAGTCGTAAGGTGTTAAAACAGAAGATCTATTCAAAATAACACCTCTTATTGGAAAACTCTATATATATTTAAAATTGGCTTAGGCACTTTTATTTTCTTTCAATTTTCATGAAAATTTAAGGAATAGTCTTTAACTTGAACATGTTCAATCGGCCGAGCATTCAGAAAAATCATTTAAGCTAGATTAAAATAGCGGCTGCACTGTGCATATGAAAGAAACTGTGCATCTTTTGTATAAATTTGAACGATTTCATATCTAAGGATTGGATGAATAATTCAAGTTATCGATTCACGCCATTAGAAAACTTGCTTCTAACCCTAGGATGTTGACAAAGACCTTCTGGTAGGAGCACTCTCCTGCTCACTCAACTTGTTATGATTGAAGGCGATTAGTTTTTGGTGATGTCCGCCATCCGCGGGGTTTTCTTTCGTGATCTTTGCCACGAGCTATCTCTTTAACGTTTCCCTTGGTTCCCCTATCGATTGAAAGCCATTGGGCTCCTCCATGCCAACGGTGAAAATAAAGTTTTAGCTTGCTAGCACTTAGTTTTAAAAACCAATTTCCAGTTGAAGTTTATAAAAATTTAATTTTTAAAAAATCAATGGCAGGAACGATTAAAATTATGTCTGTATATAACGAATGCTAGACGCAGAATTTATGTTTTATTTTCTTCGCCAGTGCTTAAACAGCAGAATTCATTTGCAAATGGAAATGCTGTGAATATTTTTTTTCGGTAGAGAGTTCCAGAAGTTATGTCCTTCTTGCTGTCTCAGTATGTCGATTTGCCCTCTCTGATTAGTTGCTATTTGAAGTTGTTACGAGTGTTTTGGTGCCGCTCAAGATTTATGCAAAATTAACCGAAGTAGCATCGTATTCCAAATTATATCTTATTATGATTAAGGCAGTACTTAATTAGATTTTATTTTTTCGTTTCCCTTAATTTACTAAAATCTACATAAATTGACCAAATGAAAATCCCATTCACTAAATTGATGTAGTAGTGGAATAATATTTAGTATAGAATGTCAATTAATACCTTTTTAGTTAGAAACTGCCATCATTTCATTTTTGAGTAAGTATATATTTCGCAAACAGACCGTAGATTGGTTGCCATGCGTTTCAATATTTTATTTCCTGGAACATGTCCATGGGAAAATACTAAATCAATAACCAGCAAACAGTTCAAATTAAACCGATTGAACCTTACCTTCCATATTCATCCACTCAAAGTGATATTTCAAACACAAAATCAAACCATATCTTTCCTGGTTTTAATTAAATAATAAATAAACAAATGCCACAAACCGGAAAAATATATTATAATCCAATTGGAAATTTTCAAAATTCAATCATATTCCGCACGAACTGAGGTCTCTCTCTCTCTCTTTATTTTTCTCATTCACATATCCTCGAATCGCAATCATTTCAATTTCAGCCTGAATGATTTCCATGCTTCGTGTGCCAAACATTCTAAGTTGAAAAGCTTTTAGCAACCGACAAAATTGGTTATCGCATCTCATTTTATTTCACACATGGTTAGCATTTTTCCGATCTGCTTTCCTCGTCTGATCAAAGAGATTATGAGTCGGCGACAAGCTGGGAAGGATGTTCACACCCGTTTCAACTTTCAACTTCTCCATACTCGTACATACATTGCCGACGGTTTACATCAAACATCAGGCTATTGACAGATCTAATTTCTTTAATTAGTTGGTAATAAGGATTTCGTGAATTCGTTGGAAATTTCACAGTTTACGGCATTAAGTTGCGTGAAAAAGAATTGGATTTACTTTGATGTTCACAGTTCAGAGCTTTTGTAAGTCTTTTAGGCATATTTATTGGTTGACGTGTGGAATAAATCCTTTTGGATTGACATTAAGCGTATACGGATATGAGGTTGGAGTTGTCTATCGAAGAACGAATATTTACGTTCACGGGAAAATGTTTATTCAACTGTGTGAATTTAAAATTTGTTTTCTTAGGAAAAACGCTTTGGTCGAGGATATGTCGCTAGACAAGAAATAGAAGCTGAAGCTAACCCGAATTATAGTCATGAATAAATCGTGTAACAACCTGAAATTTTGATTTCTAAGAAAAATGTTTCACTTACCACATGAATGGTTGAGTTAGCTTCAGTTCCCAAAGGAAATTCTCTGCACTTGGTCCCATCTAGCCTCGCCGTCTATTTCAATTAAACTCAACGAAACCCAAAAGTAAAAAACCTTTTAAAGTTTCAATCGCTACAAAGGACTTTCTCATCCCTTTTTGTGTGCAAGGACACCAAATAAATTAATAGTTCACTATATCCCCTAGAGCTTTACAACTTTTTCTATTCTAGTGTTCCTGACTACAATGAGAAGTTCTTTGCCGGAGTTAGAGAGCAAACGGGATGCACGAGCGGTCCGGTGTTCAATTTTCCAACTTTCCACCATCTCGTTAGTGTTGAGTGGGTTTTGGGGTAGATAACATCAAGGATATAAAAGTTCAATATTCAATTGTGTCACATTTTGGTGTAACGTATGGATGCAATCCTTTCCACCGCCACGTCCTATCTGCAACGAACACACGACTGATTGCAAGCCAGGCGTGATTGCAAGTGAACTGCTTCAATAGTCTCAATGGAAATGTGTTCAATGACAATATTTTATAGTTTATATGGAATCCTTGCAGGAAATCAATAGGAAAAGTAGATGAAAGGATTTGGTATTTTGTATTGGCAGAGATTAGCTTCAATAGAATATTGAAATACATTGTATCGCGAACGTACTTATCGAGGCAGAGAGGGGTGTACATTTTGCGAAAAATTATGAGTGAGTTGGATGAAATAACTACTTAAAAAACAAGTTGGGTAGACAGAACTATGCTCGGGTCAGAAGGATTTTGTTCTTAACACAGGATATACAGACAATTCAAAAAAAACTTTAATGATATGCACAACAAATATATTTTTGCTTTAAAAGAAAAACCAATGTTACTCCATTTCAAGTGTGTTGCTAAAATCATTGACTAAGTCAAATCTTGAATGCTGTTTTTTATATTATATATTGTATTTAGAGAAAATACAATCAAAAGTTTAGTGTCTGGTGTGATGGAAAGCCCGTGGCGTAGTGTGTTGATTGTTGCAATCGAAGAAAATTCCAACGTCAATAGCTTCTGTACATTCTATTAAAACTCATAGAGTATAAGGACCTTTTATAGGACACTTAAATATCTACTTTCATCCAATTTAATCTACTAATACAGCCTTACTGGCGAAAAAATTAATTTACAGATCCTGCTATTATTAACAAAGTCGAACGAGTTTCAACCATTAAGTTATTTGTCATTGGATCTAGCTTCATAAATTTTTCATCGAGAATTTTAAGCTGCTCATCTTCAAATATTCATTGATAAATTCAATCAAGTGTTAATAGTATGTACCTTAAATGCTGAAATTCGCGAAAAATAACACAATTTTATGCAATTTTCTCATTTTAAACGGCCGCCATTTTGTTTTACGATTACGGATTTCACCCGTGGGAAAAATTCTCAAAGATATTTATCATGAATATAATTCCTGAAACGTTAATGCAAATCCTAGCAAGCCCGTAGTGTCTGAGTTGATTGGAAGTGCATATTGTCCTGTTGCCATGTATAATTGCTGTTGTAATACAGGAAAGTTTAAACCACCATAACTCTGTTAAATACGATTCAATCTTTCCGAAATTCTCAGTAATTATTAAATTTATAAATTTACAATTACATATATAACTTTATAGAAGAAAGAAGAAAGTGTAAAATTTATAAATTATACTACAGTCGAACCTAGTTAAGCGAGAATCCAAGGGATCCGAATGCTATTCTCGCTTATAGAGGTTTCTCACTAAAGCAGTTTGTCACTTACGAAGGTTTGAGTGTAGTTACTTTCATTTATAGAGGTTAATAAAAGTCGAGACACATGGCGCTAGAGCGTTAAGAAATACATAATAAGTACACATTTTGTTTTAAATACATATTTTATTTATTCGAAGAAATCAGTTATATTTTTCTGAGTGGCGTTTTGACAAATATGAATCTGTTTTTCAATTTCATAAAGTTTATCAAAAATTGAAGGATCAATTTCAAAATACTCAAAAAAACTATGGAGTGTTTCTACTGCGCTGAAGGCATCTTTTCTTGGAATAGGCAGTTTATCTAAATCTTTGTCCCCGTTTGTGTGATTATCTTCGTCATAACCTTCATTTTTATCCGTCAATGTGCTCACACCACAATTCGCAACAATGTCGTCATCAGTATGCTCTCCAGCATACCATCGGTTCCCGCAAAGTCTTCAAAAGTTGGTCGATCCATGTTTGTTTCACAAAGAATAAGTTTGTTCCATTCCTCAAATCTAGGCCCCTGAACCCCATCATTTTCTTCTTAAAGGCATTCGGAGATCAATCGAAACCCGGCTTTCTTGAAAAAATTATTGATGGTGGTATTGCTTATTGTGTACCAGGCTTTTCGTGCAAATTTCATAGCTAAAAGCACATTGATCTCAGAACTAATGTGTTTGTCAACACAAGTAAGAACATGGTTGACTACTTCTTTGCGATAAAATCGTTTGAAAGCGTGAATTACACTCTGATCCAAAGGATGTAGTTTACTAGTGGTATTCACAGGTAAAAACATTATTTTCACATTTGTAAGTGCCGATAAGTCTGTGTGAGTAGAGCAGTTGTCAATAAAAAAGATGATTTTTCTTCCGTTCTTCTTCATTTTCTTATCCATTTTCTTTAGCCATCCTTTAAAAATTATCCTAGTCATCCAAGCCTTCGTATTGCTATCGCAGTCAACGGGTAAAGTATGTACACCTATAAAACATCTACGTCGCTTTCAGTTCCCGATGATAAGAAGCAGCAGTTTATCGGTTCCTGTCATGTTTGTACATTGAAAAATTGTTAGTCGCTCTTGGCTTCGTTTTCCTCCATGACACTCTTGGCCCTCAAATGTGAAGGTTTTGTCCGGAAGACACTTGAAAAATAAAGCTGTTTCGTCTTTGGATGATATTTTGTAAAAAGATTTAGTAAATCTTCAGTCCACTGATTACAAACACCTTGATCCACTGATTTGCTTTCCCCGGCTGCTTTCTTGAAAGAAATGCCATGTCGCCTTTTAAAACCTTCCAACCAACCATTACTAGCTGAAAAGTTTTGTAGTCCCAGTTTTGTGGCAAATATTTTACTTTTTTCTTTCAACAATGTTCTATCTATTTGAATATTTTTATCTAGTGTTTGTTTAATCCATTCCACGAGACACTTTTCAACGTCGGAAAATTCAACAATTTTGTTCCTCTTAATATTTCCATGTCCTTCTGCACATTGCATTTTTGTAAAATCTTTATTTTTTATTATTTTATAAATGGTAGATTCCGGCAAGTTAAAATCACTCATAATTGGGTTTCGCGACTGCCCGTCCTCGAATTGGTTTAGAATTTTAAGTTTATCACTCAACGAAATCACTGTAATTTTTCGTTTTATCATTTTGAGGGAACAACGTCAAACGTGTACTTTCTCTAATGATTGTATGTCAACTGGAACCAAATGTTGAAGATATCACGTAGGGACAAGCGCACATGTGCGCTGCAGCCGATTGTAATTCCATCGAGAACAATGACGCTTTGGCTTTCTTTGTTTACAAACAAGGATATGGTTTGGCTTTAAGTACCTAGAGTTGCGAGTTTTGAGATGTGTATTGAAATATTATTATAAATAGTCTCGCTTACAGAGTTCTACAGGAAAAAACTGTCACCTACAGAGTTCTAGCTGTGATAAATTACTCTCTCTAAAATACGTTCCTACACTGTCATTAATAGAGTGTAATGATATCCGACAATCATTCATTCATTAGAGTGATATTCATTACATTGATACCCGATCAATGTAATGAGTATCACCCAGAACTAAATAGAAACACAAGTAATGATATCAACACAAGGTAACAATTCATTCATATATTAAAATGATATTCATCACATTAATACTAAATCAATGTGATGAATATCACCCACATTTCACTTAACCTAATGCAATAAATTTCACTTGACTTCGAAAAGTATAAAGTGAACATAAACATTAAAATGTAACGAATGTAACATGGATCTCACCATAGAAATACATTCACTGATAACGGGTGAATGAAATCTCGTGTTCCCTTTGGCACGCGACGATTGAACGTATGGGCTAGTAAAGATGATTCACGTACTTTGCTTGAGGTGTGAACTGAAGTGGTGTTCCCTTTGACACACGACACTTGAGTTTATGGTCAAGTAATAATGAATCATGTGAGTTCATATGCATGATATTTTGTATACTCGAACGTGTCGTCGTTCTGAGTAATAAATTAAGAATTGGGTCATTTTTGTAATATTGTATGACCAATGGATTTCATATGTATGATATTTTGTATACTCAAGTGTGAGTAATAAGAAAAGATTTGGGTCATCTTAGTAATAATGTATGACCAATGAATTTCATATTTTTGTTTAGCTTGTAAGAAACGAAATTGTATATAAACCAGAGGAGTTATGAAAAATAAATCAATTATTGATCATACGCGTTAAAAGGAGTTTCTTTAAACGAATCGCTGCGAGTTTGTAGCGAATGTAAACTATTTACTTTGCTGCTAATTGTAGCAAGTTAAAGTTTAAAATTTAGTAACCATGGCGTTAATGGAATTAAAGATTCCACGCCAGAAATCTCTGCGGCCTAGCCGCTTGGATAAGTAGGTACCCTACCAGTTCTTGATTTTATAGTAGAAATTTATATCTTGTTCTAGAGAGGAACGAGATAAAATATATCCGATAAAACCAGACATATTTTATGGCGATACTGCCCTACCGAACTATGAAGAAGAGGATGCGATTAATGAAGAACTATCAGAAGAGGATAAGCGCGTTATTAATGAAGTGTTTTGAGAAATTAGTGAAACAAGCGGAGGAATACAAACCGATGTCCGTGAAGAAGATTGAGCAGCCAGCACCACCTTATGTACCTACAAAGATAGGTACACCTGACTACAGAGGACCTAAGCCTCGCAGTATTGAGCGTTATCAGCAGAAGAAAATCAACAAAGAACAGGATATTGAAGCAACGATTCCGAAGAAGCGTCGACCGAGAGGAGGTAGAAGAACGAAATTAAAGCGTGAACGAGCAGAGCTTCACAGAATAATCCGGATATCAGTTGGGGAGCAGAAGCAGCGGTTACAGCAGAAACTGTTAGAGCTAAAGCCGGAACGAAGGTACTGGAAGCAATATGGGGAATAGCTGTTCTGTGCAAAGTACGTTCGTGGAGCAGTATCAACAATCGTTGGTGACGACGGGTGCATTCACTATAGGATTAATTATATTTTACTTCTACAACAAACATAATAAGAATTACGTTGTTAAAAGATTGAATAGGAATATAAATGTGTAATTAAATGCATATAGAAATGACCATAAAATTAAATTGATAGTTATCCTTATTTTTCTTTTGAATTTTGGCATCTTATTATTGATTTATGGAGCAGTTAGAACTGATTGTGCTTGAAAATGAAAGGATCCTTAGCAACTTGAAGAAATGTGCAAAAAGTTTGTATACATTTGAGACTCTTCACGCAAAATTAGAAGAATTGAAAGCTAGGAGAGAAAGGTTCAATAATACCCTTAAAGTTTGTAGTGAGGAAGACTCTAGAATATTAGATCTAAAATTAAAATTCAGGGCTCAATCGTCAATCTTAGAAGGAGAAATCTGGCTACAGCTGAGTAAACAAGGATACTCTATAGAGACAGACACTAAAGAAGAATCCATTAGCGAGGATTTAGAATTGAGTTTACCATTTCTCGAGGAAAACTTTACGATGGCTGATTTTAATCTAGAAACAGCTATGAAGTTGATCCCTGTCTTTGATGGCAAATATAAGGAATTAGATCCTTTCCTTAAAATTCTGGAAATTTTACACGCAACTTTATCAGCTAATGCAAAAACTAGCTTAATAGACTTTGTTGTAAATGTAAAATTGAGTGCCACCGTCAGACTTTCTTTGGCCAACACTTCGGTTTCCACTTTTGACTCTTTGAAATTAGAATTACAGAATCGTTACAAAAGTAACAAAACAGTTCTACAAATCCACACACTTTTGAGCGGCACTTACCAAAAAAAATCTTCCGTGAGCGCTTACAAAGACAAGATTCTGAATTTAGTTGATGAACTTAATCAGCTACAAATTCAGGAAATAGGTAGTCAAGTTTCCGCTAACGAGAAGAAAATAATAACGCAAATGAATGACACCTACGCATTGACTGTTTTCAAAAACGGACTAGGTGATCAGCTAAGAAGCACTATTTTCTCGGCAAGACCAAAAAGCTTTGCTGAAGCCGTGTCTCTTGCGCAAGAACTGGAAAATGCAGAGACACAAGCTACCAATAGCGTGATGCATTTTACTAACGGCTCAGATAGAAAAGGTAAAAAGCAAGGCAACCGCTATAAGAAAAACAGAGGTCGAAGATATAATTCAGATAATAATGATGCGAATAGCAATCGCAATTATAATAGTAGCAACAACAATGGTGGTAATGGTAATGAAACGAACACTCGTTACCAAAGTAACCAAAACAATAGTAATTATAGAGGTCGTGGACGTAATAGAAGGAACAATTATAGGAATAATTACAATAATGAACGAAGAACTGTACACGTTGTTACCGATCAGGGAAACGTGCAAGGCTCCGGAGAGGATTTTCAGAACCTCCCGGATCAGTAAGTTCAAAACTAGAGAGAAAAATATTTAGAATCACTGAAAACTGTACAAATTTTGTAAGAATCTATAATTGTAATTCAGGTAGATATCTCTTATTTTTAATCGACACCGGAGCAGATGTGTCAATTTGTAAAGAAAATATTCATTTTAACTTAGAAAACACGTTAGATACTAATAATAAAATTAAGTTAACCGGCATTACCAAAGAGATAACTACATCTCTGGGTACAACTAATCTTGACTTAATGATTGGGAATTATAAATTAAAAGAACCATTCCACGTTGTGCAAAGCAATTTTCCAATAAGCACGGATGGAATCATCGGTAGAGACTTAATGGTCCATTATTTATGTAAAATCGATTACGAAACGTTTACAATAACCTTCAACGTGAACGATGAAGATATCATACTACCTATGGACACACGAAAACAGGAACATTCACAGCTAAATATTTCAGCAAGAACTGAGATGATTGTCCCTGTTAATATAGAAGTTTCTGAGGATAGTATTATCCTTAACACAGAAATAGAAAAGGGTGTTTTTGTAGGAAATATTATCATACCTGCAAAAGGGGTTCGACACGTAAAAATATTGAACACTAATGACGAAGACATCGTCATAAGAAACTTTAATGTTGTAGTAGAACCGTTAAAACACTATAACATTTTTAAGTGGGAAAAACAAAGATATACCAAAGACAGATTCAAGAAACTTATAGAGGTTATGAACAAAGACATTCTCGACAGACCCGCGATGCATAATTTACTTGAGATAATAGAGAATTTTCAAGATGTGTTTCATTTGGATGGAGAAAAATTAGAAACAAATAATTTTTACAAACAGAGGTAACAGACCGTAGATAAAAATCCGGTTTATATTAAAAATTATACATTGCCACAAGCCCAAAATGAAGAGATCCTACAACAAGTTAAGGACCTTGAAACAAATGGCATCATTGAACCATCGATAAGCCCATACAACTCACCTCTTTTGGTAGTACCAAAAAAGAGTGCAGATGGAAAGGCTAAATGGCGACTGGTTGTGGATTTTAGACGACTTAACGACAAAATTGTCAGCGACAAGTTTCCTTTGACGAGACTTGAAGACGTCTTAGACAAGTTGGGTAGAGCAAAATACTTCTCTACGCTGGATATGACTAGCTCTTTTCATCAAATTGAACTTGAGAAAGAGTCTAGACCATTGACGGCATTCTCCACCAGTGATGGACACTATCAATTTAAAAGATTACCATTCGGATTGAAAATTTCATCAAATAGCTTTCAAAGGATGTTGACTATAGCTCTTAGTGGCCTAAGTCACGAAGCATTCCTGTATGTTGATGACATTATAGTATTCGGTTGCAGCATCAAACATCATAATGACAACCTTCGTAAAGTATTACAAAGACTGCGTCAGCACAATTTAAAATTAAATCCGGAAAAATGCCAATTTTTGAGATCAGAGGTAGTATACCTGGGTCATTTGATAACCAATGAAGGAATCAGGACTGATCCAGCTAAAAATGATACTATCAAAAACTACCCTGTCCCGAAAAATGCAGACGAAGTCCGCAGATTTGTGGCTTTCTGCAATTATTACAGGCGTTTTATTCCTAAATTTGCTGAGACGGCGAAGTGTTTGAATGCTTTACTAAAGAAGAATGCAACATTTAGCTGGACTGAAGAATGTCAGAATGCATACGATACTTTGAAGAGAAAATTGATAGAACCTCCAATCCTTCAATATCCAAATTTTGACAAACCTTTCATATTAACGACTGATGCTTCTAACTACGCGTTGGGCGCAGTCCTATCTCAAGGAGAAATTGGACAAGATTTACCAATTTCTTATGCAAGTTAATCTTTGGCTAAACACGATATTAATAAACCTACTATAGAAAAAGAACTCTTTGCCATGCATTGGGGCATAAACTTCTTTAGACCCTACCTCTACGGAAGGAAGTTTGTGGTTGTGACCGATCACAGACCACTGGTATCTTTGTTTACACATAAAAATCCTTCATCGAAACTTACTAGAATTCGTGTTGACCTGTCCGATTATGATTTTTCGATTGTATATAAACAAGGTAGTATGAATACCAATGCTGATGCATTATCAAGGATCGAGCTAGACTCTGATAACTTAAAAGCAATGATACCTCCAGAAAATGATGAAATTGCGAAGAAGAAAATATTAGCTATTACCAGGCAAATGGCCTCTGAAAATGAAAAGAAGATAGTCGGCGACGAGGGCACCCAGACACCGATAGAACTTGATCAACTCTATTGTTGGGATTGCACGAGTTTGTCAGATATCACCGGTATCATGAAATTAAAATTTATTCTGCGCAGAGAAAATAGCAGAGAAAATAAAGTTTCCATTATACGTACAAAAGATATTATAGAAGTGCACTGTAGCGATATAACTGATGCGAAATCCGTTTCCATCAAGAATGCTACCACGAGAGATAAAAATAATGAGACAATTGGCGATAATCCATATCCGAAACTCGTTTCGATTTTGGAGAAGCTAATGAGATTTGTGAATCAAGAATGTATAAATAAACTCTCATTATCTTGTGAAGACATTATTTTTGAGTCTATAGACATAGAATGTTTAAAAGAATATTTAATATGTTGCAACATAAAACAAGTACGCAAAAGAAACTTCGAATCATGATATACAAACCACCAACTAAAGTAACAGATAAAACAAACCAAAAGAAGCTAATAGAAGAGTATCACAACTCACCGCACGGAGGACATCTTGGGGTTCGCAAGACATTGCTAAAATTAAAACAGCGATATTGTTGGAAAAATATGAACAATATGGTTAAGGTTCACATAAGAAATTGTGCAGCATGTCAGACTAATAAACAAGTAAGACATACAAAAGAAAGGATGGTCAAAACTGACACTCCATCAACAAGCTTTGAAACGGTACAAATAGACACCGTAGGTCCATTAAGAATCTCAAATAACTACCGATATATATTAACGTTACAATGCGAATTGACGAAATTTGTAGTTGCTTTCCCTATAGAAAATAAGGAGTCACAAACAATAGCTAAAGGACTAGTAGAAGAATTCATATTAAAATATGGACATTTTAAAATACTCAAATCTGATTTAGGGACCGAGTTTACAAATAAACTAATGGGCGATATATGTGAATTGCTAAAAATAAAGCAAATTTTTTCTACTCCATACCATCACCAAACATTGGGTTCGGTTGAAAGAAACCATCGCGTACTTAACGAGTATATGTACTCTTTTGCTGATGACCAGCAATGGGACACATGGATTCCGTACTACACCTTTGCATATAATACTACACCACATGTAGACACAAATTATTCACCATATGAGCTAATTTTTGGAAAACTCTCTTACCTTCCAAATGATTTAATTGAGAATAGGGATAAAGTCTACAATCTTGATGATTATTCAAAAGAGCTAAAGGTTAGATTACGAACATCCATAACAAAAGCTAGGAACATAATACAGAATGTCAAATCCAAAAGAGTTCAAAATCAAATTTATACAAACCCAATACACATAAACATCGGAGATTTAGTATTAATCAGAAATGAGAATAGAAAGAAACATCAACCGCCTTACAAAGGTCCTTTCAAAGTCATAAACATTGAAAATAGTAATATAATAGTTGATATTAATGGACTCCATAAAGCAATACATAAAGATAGAATAAAAGCATATAACGTTGTATCATAATAAAAACATTATAAGACTTACAAGGATAATTAGAACATTTAATTATAAAGAATTACCAAATTTTTTTTTTCATAAAACTAAAGAAAAATATGTAAAATAAAATATATATACATAGAATAAATTAAAGATATAAGAAAGAGAATATATATATATATATATATATATATATATATATATATATATATATATATATAAATATATATATATATATATATATTTATATATATATATATATATATATATATATATATATATATATATATATATATAGAATAAATTAAAAATAATATGAGAATATATATAAACATTGAATAATATGTAAATAATAAAAAATTTTTTTTTAGATTCGTATTAAGATATAGAACTAAGTTCAATATATTAACACTCATCTTGAGGTTAAGGGTGTAATGATATCCGACAATCATTCATTCATTAGAGTGATATTCATTACATTGATACCCGATCAATGTAATGAGTATCACCCAGAACTAAATAGAAACACACGTAATGATATCAACACAAGGTAACAATTTATTCATATATTAAAATGATATTCATCACATTAATACTAAATCAATGTGATGAATATCACCCACATTTCACTTGACCTAATGCAATAAATTTCACTTGACTTCGAAAAGTATAAAGTGAACATAAACATTAAAATGTAACGAATGTAACATGGATCTCACCATAGAAATACATTCACTGATAACGTGTGAATGAAATCTCGTGTTCCCTTTGGCACGCGACGATTGAACGTATGGGCTAGTAAAGATGATTCACGTACTTTGCTTGAGGTGTGAACTGAAGTGGTGTTCCCTTTGACACACGACACTTGAGTTTATGGTCAAGTAATAATGAATCATGTGAGTTCATATGCATGATATTTTGTATACTCGAACGTGTCGTCGTTCTGAGTAATAAATTAAGAATTGGGTCATTTTTGTAATATTGTATGACCAATGGATTTAATATGTATGATATTTTGTATACTCAAGTGTGAGTAATAAGTTAAGATTTGGGTCATCTTAGTAATAATGTATGACCAATGAATTTCATATTTTTGTTTAGCTTGTAAGAAACGAAATTGTATATAAACCAAAGGAGTTATGAAAAATAAATCAATTATTGATCATACGCATTAAAAGGAGTTTCTTTAAACGAATCGCTGCGAGTTTGTAGCGAATGTAAACTATTTACTTTGCTGCTAATTGTAGCAAGTTAAAGTTTAAAATTTAGTAACCATGGCGTTAATGGAATTAAAGATTCCACGCCAGAAATCTCTGCGGCCTAGCCGCTTGGATAAGTAGGTACCCTACCAGTTCTTGATTTTATAGTAGAAATTTATATCTTGTTCTAGAGAGGAACGAGATAAAATATATCCGATAAAACCAGACATATTTTAAGAGGTATTCGGAATAAAAATGACGGGACCTGACCATTATTGTCGTTTAAAGAGTTTTCTCACTTATCCAGTTTTCGCTTATCCAGGTTCGACTGTATTACTTACAAAATTGAGTGAATTTCTGACGTATTTGTTATTGTAGTGCTCACAAAGGCCTATGCTCGTGATTTTTTTCAGATTTTTTGGATGTTAGGTTTTCAATCGCCTAAATTTCGTGCGTTTCCCTTCTCCTGCCTTCCTCGATCCTGGAAAAGTAATTTTGAGGACCTGCTTTGAAAAGATCTCATTGAGACCTTTGATATGATACCCCGCTTGACCATCTTTGATGAAAAAAAATTATTATCTGAAAATTTTTTCACCCTTAATACTTTCTAGAAGCCATAACATACAGACGGACGGACGGACAGACTGACACAAGTACTGATTTCAATAGGGTTTTGTATTTTAGTACAAAACCCTAAAAAGGATTTGTGCAGAAAGCGTGAGGAACTACATGAATTTGATTTATTCCATTATGATCTATTGGATCCATCTTTAATTGGTTAGCCAGTGAAATTGTACAAACATAATGGCAACATGCTAAAGCTTTCGTTTCTCCATTATTCTATATATATATATATATATATATATATATATATATATATATATATATATATATATATATATATATATATATATATAAATAAATACATACGTATATTATATGTATGCATATAAATATATATGTATATATATATATATATATATAAATATATATATATATATATAATATATATATATATATATATATATATATATATATATATATATATATATATATATATATATTTATATATATATAAATACATACATATATTATATGTATGCATATAAATATATATATATATATATATATATATATATATATATATATATATATACATATATTTATATATACATATATTTATATATACATATATTTATATATACATACATATATATATATATATATATATATATATATCTATATATATATATATATATATATATATATATATATATATATATATATATATATATATATATATATATATATATATATGTATATATAATACAGGGTTATCCATTTCGTGGTAGGAAAGTATAACCCTGCCATTTGACATCTGTCAGAATTAAATGCCATTCAAAGCTTGTTTTTTGCCATTTAGAAATATAGATCGTTTAACAGGCGAAGAACGCGTTAAAATTATTAAATTTTATTGTAAAAATGGTGATTTTGCTGTATCAACATTTAGAGCTTTACGAGCCGATCACGCTCGACATAATCGACGTACACAGCAAACAATTTCGAACACAGTGAGATGATTTGAAGAGACTGGATCGGCTATTGATATTGCAAGGCCTGTGCATCATCACAACATTCGTTCTGCTGAAAATATCGCTGTCGTTGCTCAAAGTGTGGAGAAAGACCCGAATTTGTCGATTCTTCGACGTGTTCAACATTTAGGCTTGGCTTACAGCTCATTGTGGCGGATTTTGCATTTGGATTTGCATCTCCATCCGTACAAATCCAACTCATACAAGAACTTAAGCCTCAAGACCATACATAACGCAGAATGTATGCGAATTGGGTGATTGAACAACAAACCATTGATAACGATTTTTCGAACAAAATTGTCTTTAGTGATGAGGCTCATTTTTCGCTCAGTGGCGCTCTCAAAATCCTCAAGTGATCGCAGAAAGGCCTTTGCATGTGGAAAAAGTGACCGTTTGTGTGCAGTATGGTCTGGTGGTATTATTGGCCCGTATTTTTTTAAAAACGATCAAGGAAGAGCCATTACAGTCAATTCTGACCGCTATGGACGGATGTTAACCGATTATTTTTGGAGAGAAATTGAATATTATGATCTGAAGAACATGTGGTTCCAACAGGGCGGAGCCACAAGCCACACAACACAGGCTTATCGAGCTTTCCAGGACGCGTAACTTCGAGATTGAGTGATGTCACTTGGCCCGCAAGATCCTGCGATTTAACACCTTTGGATTTCTTTTATGGAGCTATGCGAAAGATCGTGTTTACGCGAATAATCCTCAAAATCTTGAGCAATTGAAAACCAATGTTCGTGAAGTTATGGCCGATATATTGCCGAAAATGTGCCGAAAAGTCATTGAAAATTACCTCAAAAGGATTGAGGCCTGTAAGAGGTCCCGTGGAAGACATTTGAATGATGTATAATGGCAAGATTTATATTGAATAAAAAATTTCGTTTTCATCTGAATATTTTATGTGTTTTCTTTAGCTTTACTTTCCCAAGCGTAAAATGGATAACCCTATATATATATATATGTATATATATATATATATATATATATATATATATATATATATATATATATATATATATATACATATATATACATATATATATATAAATGTATATATATATATATATATATATATATATATATATATATATATATATATATATATATATATATGTGTATATATATATATGTTTATATATATATATATATATATATATATATATATATATATATATATATATATATATATATATATACATAGTGGAACCTTTCATAACGAACAAAAAAACTGAGAAGAAGTTGCTCCCTTGACGAGCGACATTTCGCATAATGAGTTACGAAGAACGAAGCCCCTTTTTCCCGACATTCATTTGTGAGCCGGAACTTCCACGCCAATGCATTCGTCTGTGCCTAGCACTCAGGCTGTTGCGTGTGTGTGATCACCCGTTTTTACAAATTTTGTATTCAGACAGTATTCGTAATTTAGTAATATGCATGGTGTAATAACCTGTGCTGAAATATCTTCAAAGAAAAATTCACAAGAAGGCAATAATAAGAGAGATAAAATAACTGTTGAACAGAAACGTGAAATCATTTAAAAGCGAGAACAAGGTGTTTGTGTGGCTAATCTAGCGCCCACATACAATCGGCCAACATCAACAATCTGCACTATTCTCAAGAACAAAATTAAGGAGATGGATGCTTTAAGGGGAGTGTCAAGAATATCTACGAAACGGCTTCGTATTCTTGATGATGTTGAGAGGTTGCTTCTAATATGGATAAGCGAGAAGCGAATACAAGGCGAGACTATTAACGAAAACATTATTTGTGAGAAGGCGAAACTTATTTTCGCTGACCCCGTCAAGAAAACATCAGGATCATCTACTGCCGAAAACGAACTACAATTTAAGGGAAGTCATGGATGGTTCGAGAAGTTTAAGAAAAGAACCGGTATCCACAGCGTTGTGAGGCACGGTAAACCAGCAGAGAACGCCTGGATGACACGTGACATTTTCACTGATTGGATCAATGAAGTGATTGGTCCATTCGTTAAAAAAATATTTGCTTGCGATAAATTTTTCTCTCCATTGCTTGCTTGTTTTGGACAATGTGTCCACCCATCCTCCAGGCCGACAAGATGATATTCATGAAGAATTTAATCTCATCAATATTCCAGTTTCTGCCTCCCAACACTACTCCGTTACTCCATCCTATTGACCAGCAGGTTATTTCTAACTTTGAAAAACTCGATACTAAAGCACTCTTTTTTTTTTTTTTGGTAGGGAGGTGAAGGCATTTGCGCCCGCCGAGTCTGGCAGTATGGGACTCCCATGGAGGGTACCCTTGGACTACCCACAAAACACTTCCCCTGCCAACCTGAGAACCCAGCCTGGAACCATTTGACACATTACTTCGGGCCAGGTCTCGTTTTGTTACGCCGTGGGGCGCCTTCAAGCTGGGGGGTCCCTTTCCTAGCGGGAGGGGAGAGGGGAAGAGGAAATGCCAGAAGAGCGATCCCCCAGCCCCAGCGCCTCCGGCTGCTGTGAGTCCCTTTTATATTTTAGGACTGCCCGAGCATAATGTACCACCTGGTTTCATTTGTCAACCGATTCGAGCATCACCGCAACTATATTATCCGGGGTGAGCTCTCCCGTCTCCCTTGTAGAGTTTCCTTCGCAGCCTGACCCATTTTGTATACGCAAAGAATGTGTGACAGGCATTGTCCTCCCATCCTGGGCAAAACCGACAATCGGGAGACCGTGACTTACCGATCTTGTGCAGGTAAGACTGAAAACACCCGCGCCCGCTCAAAAGCTGGGTCAGATAGAAGTCAGTCTCACCATGCCTTCGATTCAGCCACGGTCTCACATCTGGGATGAGGCGCGCAGTCCACCTTCCCTTCGTGCAATTCACCCAAGACTGTTGCCAATCGTTGAGTGAGCGCTGTCTCTCCTCGCGGACAACTATCTCCCTCGCATCCTCGTTTTGGCGCAGGTAAATAGCGCGGCGCTCTCTAGCAAGGAGGCTGACAGTTATCACGCCTGCAATCACTCTCACCGCCGAGTCGGAGACTGTTGGATACGAAGATGCAATTCTCAGTGCTCCTCTTCTCTGTACCTGTGCCAATCGTTTTCGGTATACCTCCTTGCTGAGAGCGTCGCCCCATACCTCTGCTCCGTACAGTAGCACTGACCCTAGAGCACTCATCATGAGGCGTCTTCTTGATGGGCTGGGTCCCCCTACGTTGGCCTTAAGTCGACTCAGGACTGATATTCCCGAAGCAGCCTTCTCAGCCGTTGCCCTAATTTGCTCAGAGAAACTCATCTTCGAGTCGATCAGTAGCCCCAGGTACTTCACCGCTGGCTTCGATTCGATTTGTATATCTCCAATACTGATCATCCTTACTCTAGGGATTCTCTTTTTTGTCAAGATGACCACTTCGGGTTTCTTCAGTGCTAAACTGAGCCTGCGAGCAGTCATCCAGTCCCTCAATTGGCGCATTAGCATACCTAACCTAAGTTGCGCTTGTTCAACGGTGCGTCCGGCGACCAGAGCCGCAATATCATCCACATAGCCGACCAAGCGCGACTCATCTGGCATCTCAAGTCTCAGTAACCCGTCGTAAGACACGTTCCACAGGTCTGGACCAAGGATAGATCCCTGGACAACACCCGATGTAATTTCCATCCTTCGTTGGCCCTGTGTCGTGTCGTAGAGCAGGCTTCGGTCCTTTAGGTAGTTCCTCACAAGCCGCATTAGATATTCTGGAACTTGAAAAGAGTTTTCCAGCGTGTCCAGAATATCCACCCATCTAGCGGAGTTGAAGGCATTCCTGACGTCGAGTGTCACCAACAAGACGATCCGTCGCTTGGTGCGACTATATGCCTCTGCCTTTTGGACCGCGTTCACCACCTCTGCAATCGCATTAATGGTAGAACGTCCTGCTCTAAAGCCGTACTGCCGAGGAGATAGGTCCCCAGCAGCACGAATCGCGTCAGTGAGTCTTCCCTTGATGAGTTTCTCTAGCACTTTCCCAGCTGTGTCTAGCATGCATAACGGGCAGTATGCAGACGGCGATTCGGGATTTCCCTTCCCCTTGCTGATCAGCACGAGCCCGCCACCTTCCATCGTACCGGGAAAACCCCGTCCCGTAGGCAAGCGTTGAATGTGCTGAGCAGCAAGTCAGAACAATGTTGATAGACAAACCGCAACACCTCACCTGGAACACCATCTGGACCTGGAGCCTTCCTCGCTTTCAATGAGAGGACTGCCTCCTCCAGTTCCAGCTGTGTGAAGAGTGGGCACTCTACTGCTGTTTCACCATGGACAGCGTCAACACGGACGGGATGGGCGGGGAAAAGTCCCCGCACTATTGCGTCCATCTTTTCCACGTCATGTATACAAGGCTTCCGTAGGGCACCAAGCTTCCCCATGACCAGCTTGTAGCCAAGGCCCCACGGATGCTTGTTCGCATTGTCCACTAGGCCTTGCCAGCAGCGAGCCTTGCTACTGTTGATCAGTTTGCGAAGGCGTTTCCTGGCCGACTTATATGCTGCCACCTGGTTGCATGCCTCGTCACGGTTCCGTGCCTGTTGAGCCTCACGCCGAAGCTTGTGACACTCCCTCCGCTTTTCAGCGATTTCAGTGGACCACCAGTACACTGGGGGTTCGCCGTGCCGGGGTCTTCGACGGGGCATAGAAGCGCAGCAAGCAGTCGTGATTATGCTCATAGTAGAGTTCACCACGTCTTGAGCTGCCAGTTCTTCTGTCCCCCTCCGGAGCTCCCTGCAGGGGCTCACCTGCTGTGAGAACCTTGACAAACCTCTCGACGTCCATTCTTCCAATGTTCCATCCAGTTGTAGAAGGCCGAGAGCACGGACGTCGGATGATAGCATCACTTATCTCAAGCAGAATATACTGGTGATCACTGGCTGAGTAGTCCTGTAATACTTTCCAGTTGTGTATCCTCCGTACTAAGCACTCCGAGGCGAATGTCACGTCCGGTTTGGTTCCCTCACAGCCGATACGGTGGAAAGTCGGCGTATTTCCAGAGTTTAGTACGACGAGGGCTGTCCTGGCCGCCATTTCCAGGATTCGTTTTCCCCGCGGATCCGTCTGAGGCATGCCCCATTCGATTGCTTTAGCGTTGAAGTCGCCCCCAACGAGCACTTTACCCTCTGCGCTCGAGACAGCGCCCTCCAGAGCATTAAGCTTGGCTTGGAAAGATGCTATCGACTCGTTAGGCGTTAGGTACACACTAAAGAAGGTGATCCCTGAGCACCGAACCCACACGAAACCATCCCCCCGTCCACAACTCTCCACTTGAAAGTCACTGTTCCGAATCCAGATAGCAGCAGTACCAGTTTCATCAGAGTACCATAATGCAGGACTTTTATTATGGTGTTGCTCACTCAGCAGCAAGAAGTCGGCTTTTCTGTCCCTCGCAAACTGCTCAAGCAGATTTTGGGCGGTTGAACTGCAGTGTAGGTTTAGCTGCAGGATGCGGGTCATCGAAGCTCTGATTTTGCCTTAGCTAGAGCTTCCTGGAACACACCCCGATCCCAAGACGTGTCCAAAATCAAGTTTTGGATCAGCATCCTTGCAAAGGATACAGTGTGCCTCCTTCGTACACTATTTTCTTTTATGACCCGTTTCACCGCATTTGTAACGTAGGGAACTCCTATCGGGGTCCTTTGCATACTTGTGTGGTGTGACCATAACCAAGGCATTTGAAACATTGAAGAGGCATTGCTCTTCGCCGTTTCCTACAGACAACCCACCCAATTCGTACTTTGCCCTTGTTCAGGAATTGTTCGGCGTTCTTTTCGGTCAAGTCAACTATGGCCATGCGTTGTCCCCTCTTGATTTCTGGTGTCAGTCTCGCTTTGATCCTTCCCACGCTAGGGAACTCCTTTTTGATGGCCTCTTCTAACTTGGCCAGATCCGTCACGCAGTCTATGTCTCGTATTTCGATCGTTGCCTTCGGCTCGAGCGGGGCTATAGTTGCACTTTTGCCGAGGACTTTCTTTACTGCGTCACAGAATGCATCTTTATTGCCGGCCTCTGTTCCGAATTCGACCAGTATGTGGCCCGACCCGTTGGTCGTACTACTTTAATGGTAGATTGGTGTCTTCCGGCCTTACGTTTCCCCTGATGTCCCGCAGTACTTCCGCGTAGGATCAGCCATCTTGGGGTTTTACAAGCAGTGCCTGCTGCCGGGGTCTTCGTCGGGGCTTCTGCCTCTTCTGCTTTGCATCAGGTCCTTTTTGTAATTGGGTGTCCGTACGAACTTTACTTTCTGGCTTTTTTTGAAGGAGTTTCTTTGCAGCTTTCTTCACTCCTTTTGCAAGCACTGTCTGGAACCCCTGATCTAGTGCTCCACGCCCTTCAAGTGCCTCTTCCTTCCTTCTTTTATCCCGAGCTCCTTCGATTGGGCTAAACGCCATTCTTTTATTGACGTTTAATGGTGAAGTTATCTGCGTGTCGCCTTTAGATTTCATCCCAAGCGCCTCTTTAGCCTTCTCTTCATCTTCGGCCCTTAACCAGCTTCTCCGATAGTGCCCTATGCGATCTAGGAGCTCCTCTAGTTCAAGGAGCCCTTCCTTTGCTGCTTTGCTGATTTTTGGGGAGTCGCATGCAGCTTGTATTCTTTTCAGAACATCTCCGACTTTACGGAGTAGTCTTTCTTCTTCACATCACTGGGCCGCAGTTGTACCTTGCAACCATCCTTGGGAGAGGTTGTCGCGTTCCGTTTCTGAGTGCAGTACTTCCGCCACATTTTCAACTTTGGCGGTGCATTCACGCGGTGTCTGGTCACTCTTTGCTTTTAGTGCCGTAATCTCCTCGTTGGCTTCTGGATTTTTCGTTTCAATGTCGGGATTTGCGACCCTTGCATCGGTCGCTACGGTAACGATCGCAGCAGTGACAATCGGATTTTCGGTGTTCTTTATGTTATCTCCCACCGCTCGAACACCTGAAGTGTCCTGCAGAGTTTCCCGTTTCTCCTTAATAGGACGCTCGGGCGTTCGCATCATTTTTTTGCTGCGCCCAAACGCCGCAAGAATCTCAGTCTGTATTCTCCGTTTTTCGTCCGTCTTCACTGTCGTTATGTTAGTCTTCGTTTTTGTCGTTGTTGGTACATCTCGCGATGTACTGTTGACATCGTGGCTGCAACCGCTGGTTGCGTCGTCGTTATTATTCTTCGTTTCTTTTTCTGGGTATTTGTGGTCTTATGATTTTGTGTGCTCCAGTTTTGTTGGGTCCCCCCTCGGAGCCGCTATCTCCATTCGTGTGTGTAGTCACCTTTTTGGTCTCTCTTTGAGCGTTGTTTTGAAGTTTCCGCAGAAATCTCATTCTTAGAGAGTTTTGGAGTTAACCAGAGGAACCTCACTTCTGCTTGGAAAAAACTTTGGCCAGAGAGTGTTGTTGAATGTGATTTACAAATAGTACCTGTGGAGCCTACAGTTAACGAGATTGTGTCATTGGCCAATATCATGGGACTCGAGGTGGACAGCAACGATATTGAAGAGCTTATGGAACAGCACAGTCAAGAGTTGACCACCGGAGAGCTTATGGAGTTGCATCGTGTTACACAGCAAGAAATTATGGAGGAGGCCTCATTAATGGAGGAAAAGAGGAAGTAGCACAGCGAAAATTCTCTTGCGGAAACAGAGAGATGCTGCAAGCACAGGAAACTATTGCATCGTACTCTGAGAAGCATCACTCTGAAAAGGAGGCTGTTCGTGCTAAAAAGTTATTCAATGATAATGCTGTGACACATTTTCGTCAAATTTTGAGTATCTCGTTATCTTGATCAAATGTACTTGCTGTGTAAGCCAAAGGTGCCTGGTTTGAATCTTGTTGGTGACAACGAGATTTGTTTCGAGTGATTCTTCAGACGGATTATAAATACCTCCAGTTATTATACATACTGGTTTAAAATCAGAACGTTTCGTAGCTGGGTGGGTGGACATACGGCCAAAGCGTGAGGCTAACCATATTACCTTCTCTGGTGCCGAGTAAGTCTTGGGCTCCACACACATACTTGCCAGAAAAAGGATCTATATACAATGAAGAGAAAGCGACATTTAAAAAAAATCATTGCATAGAAAACGTTGGTGCTAACATTTCTTATCAAACATTTTTATTCAATACCTTAACAATATTTGCTAGCCATCAATTCGGTAGAATATCTAGGAATACTTTATTTTATATAACATAAACAAAAACTTTCAGTTAAATGAAGCAGATAAAGTATCCGTACATAACCAAAACTATCTAAAATTATCAGGCTTTTTGATTAAATTTAGGTGTTTAGTAACTTGTCGGGTAGTCTTTTCGCTGAAAAGCCTCCCCCGATTGATTTGGTATAAAGTGGATCAATTTGGATGTATCCTGCCAAGTTATTTTTCCCCATCCATCCAAAATATCATAATTTGTTGTCCCGAGTGGAGGTGTTTTGCTCGGCCTCCGTGTACGTTCTATTCTTACCTTTTTTTTATACAGTAATAATAATCGTGATTTGTTAAGTAAAGTAATTTATTCATTAATTCATTATTCCCGTGTCGTGAATTAGTGAGTGTGACCCAATTAGGCCCTAACATCTCCTTAATAAAATAAACTTCCTCGTACCAGTGATTTAGTAGTGCTACCAGAGGCTCATTTACATTAGTACATTGGCCCAGTTTTATAAACGATTCGTTAACATTAAACCCAAGCATATCTTCGCGTAAATTTGTGTCATTTCGATTTACTATTTTTGTTGACTGTGTAAATTGTGCAAATCGTTTGTTGTATAAATAACTAAATAAATAAATTATTAAATCATATTTTATCTTGGACAATGACCCATAAGTGTGACCTCCCCAATTGCATGGCCTTCGATCATACTTTTAAGTATGTTATATGCAAGAGTTTATGTTCCCACAAACTGCACAGTGCTTGAGTTCATCCTTTCTTGGAGTCTTATTTCATTTGTTCAGACTGCCAACACCATGAACACAAATTTTGAGATTTATATGATCGAATTACTGATCGCATTGGTGTCCTCACAATGAAAAGGACCAGCTTATTGCACGCCAGAATGCAAAGTCACGTGCAAACGATGAAAGCTTCGTTGAGATGGCATCTAGTTTTGATGAGCTTGCGACTGCACTTTCAGGCAGCAATGTCAAGGTCACTAAAGCACTCGAAGCAGTCGACTCCCGCCTTATTGCAATGAAAAATCAGATTGCAAATGTTCGGCTCCAAAGTACCGAAACTTTAAATAAAAACTGGATGGACGAGATACTGAGAACAACTAACTTCACCACGCAACAAAACGCCTCAGAACACTCGAAGCTGATTACGAAAATTGAAAGGTTAGAGAAATAATTTCCGCCATGGAGAATATAGTTTATGAACACTTTGCATCTCAATTAACAGCAAAATGCCCTTCTAGTGTCGTTATACAGGAAATAGGCAATTGCCATTCATGCTACAAAGGCGATACGCCCATTGAAAGACCTACGATCCAAATTCCAGTAGTCTCTTCTATTTTCAAATTGGGCACAACCTGGTCTTTGGATGACTGGAACAAAAGGTTAAAAAAATTGGAGTCAGTCAACCCAGCAAATATTCAAAGAACCACAAAAGCCAGCGCAAACATCTGGGGGATATTTTACCTCAAGAAAGTACCTAAAAATCTGAATACCGTTCGGTTGCAGCAGAAATTTGAAACGTGTCTGATGACCAAAGGCTGCAAAGTGGAAGACATCCCAAATCGTAAGAAACGAAGGCCATCATTCAAAGTGCTTTTAACTAACCTCCGAGTCAAAAACGGTGGTTATGTCTGGAATGATATGGTATTCAGCAAGTGGAAATCAGCCAAGTCAACAACCGGAAATAAATACCTCAAATTAAAAATAATTATATGTGAAACATAACAAACCAAGATCTTAACTCTAAGCCTTCTACTAACACAGTTGTAAACCCAATTTCCCATTTAGTTTCAAAAGACACTACTCCTAGTTGCATTGACGTTACGATAGAAAATCCATCCACTTCCCATTGAAATAGAGGCTCTCCGTGGACTTTATTTTAAATATCATAAAGAATACGGTATATCTCCAGCCCAACCCAAAAAAGATCTGGACACTTATTCCTCACACAGAAGCAGTAATTATATATCTTCTCTTCAACGATCTAGAGAGCAACACCAGAAATTTTTTCGTTCCCAGTAAAACCCCACTCAGTTCCGATCACCTCAGACTCTTTTACTACAACTGTGGTGGTATGAGAGGAAAAATCAACAAACTCTTTCTTGACGCCAACTCATGCCATTTTAATATTCTTTCCCTGACCGAAACATGGTTGGACAATTCATTTGTAAATGAAGAGATTCTTGATGGAAACTGGACTATTTATAGCGACGATAGAGATTATCATAGCACTGGACAGACCCGGGGCGGTGGCGTTCTTATTGCTGTGCGTAATTCCTTTTCCAGCAAGCTGGTTAGCACAGTTCTAAATCAATTTTATCAACATAAAATTGTCCGCATCAAAGTGGACAAATCGGATTTATACGTTAGTGTTTTTTATATTCCACCTAAATCAGGTGAGATAATCTGCAATGATGCGTTTTATGTAATTTCTTCACTGGCTGCTTCCATCAAGGAAGAAGACAAAATTATCATCTCTGGCGACTTCAATCACCCTAATTTGTCATTCATGGTGGACGAAGCTGATGGTGGTCTTCTGCCAATGAATCTTTGGACGTTATTGACTTCGAACTTATTAACACTTTATATGGTAATGATTTGGAGCAAATTTTTTCGACTCCCAACCATTACAGTTATTGGCTAGATCTGATATTTACAAACGCATATGACAACGTAGTGGTCTATCCGACTGGTGAAACAGAGCACCTATTTTCTAATAGTCTCCACCATTCTGCACTTTCTGTTGAGCTGTCCACTGCCGATGAAGCAAACCAGCTATCTTACAATAACAATATTGTATATGACTTCTATAATGCTGACTATGATGGCATAAATAACTATCTTCGTCAAATTGACTGGACTGGTATTCTTACAGCGTTAGGTGTAGACGATGCAGTAGCTCCTTTTTACAAGATTTCCATGGACGCCATTGAAAGACACGTACCTAAGATAAACAAGTTGGGTAAACAGACCTACGCTCATGTCGGAAGGGTTTTGTATTCAATTTTCAAAATGCAGTCACCAGATTGAATAAAGTCAAAAAGCATGTCAACGACGATTTTATTGGAGAAAATATGAAATTCGAAGATCATACTTTTATTAACAAAGTTGAATGAATTTAGACTTCTGAGGTTTTTGTGATTATTATACTCATAAATATCTCCATTGATAACTATCTCAGATGTCCATTCGTGAGGGAGGAAACCACATTTTTCATATATTTCCCGCCTGTGCCCCACTGAAGCAAAAACTGACAGTTTAAGAACTGTTTTGAAAAGTTCCCATGAAAACTTTCATTTCATACTCATATTGGCTACGTTTGATGAATTTTTTTCAGGGGCCACTCTCCTGTACTGTTATCATCGATTGATGGCCAATTTTTTCGAATCCTAGAGTTGTTACAAAGCCCTTTTGCTAGGAGCTCTCTCCCGCCTCCTTGACTTGTTTCACTTATGAGTATTAATTGTAGGTACTCATCTTCAGTCATTCATTCAATTGAATCAAGTGTTCAAAGCATGCACCTTAAACGTTGAAGTTGGGAAAAAATAACTCAAAATTATTCAATCTTCGTATTTAAAACAGCCACTATTTTGTTTTACGATTACTGATACCACTAGCTGAATCGATTCTCAAAGATCTACATGACACCTATCATTCCTGAAATTTTCATGCAAATCCTAACAAAACTGTAGTGTCTGAGTCGGTGAAAAGCGCATGTTGTTCCATAGCCATATGTTGCCATAGTAATACATGCAGCGCATATTGTTCCATAGTAATACAGGAAAATTCAAACCGCTATAACTTCGCTAAATATGATTCAATCTTTATGAAACTTTCAGGATCTCTGTACTGAAATTCATTGAATTTAAGGGTGCCGTTAAGATTTTATTCAAGAAAACATAAAATCGATAAATCATACTATTACTAACAAAATTGAGTGAATTGCGACTTCTCACGTATTTGTTGGTGTTGTACTCATCAAGGCCTACATTCTTGATTTTTTTCAGATTTTTCGGATCACAGGTGTCCAATCGCGAGGGGGGGGACACAAATTTGTCGTGTATTTCCCCTCCCTGTGCACCCCCCGAAGCAAATTTTGCAAAATTAAGACCTGTTTTGAAAAGTTCTCATCAAGACCTTTCATTTGATACCCATATTGGCTTCCTTCAATGAAATTTTCTTTTCGGGGGGTCACTCCCCTACATGGGGGGACCCCGCTTAAATACCTTATAAAATTTTTTGTAGTAGAACTTTGAACAGAGCACCACTTTACACCTACATACAAAATTTGATGCTTCTAGCTTAAGTAGCTTCCGAGAAAAACTGCTGTGACACGCGGACGGGCGAACGGACGGACGGACGGACAGACAGACGGACGGACATACAGAACGCAATTTTAGAAGGGTTTTGTAAAATTATTTTACAAAACCCTAAAAAGAAGAACAAACTCTCTGAGCCTTGGCTAGATAGTGAGCTCCGTTACTTGCAAAATCCAAGAAATAAGCTTTATAAAATAATTCTTTCAAGATCCAATGTGAACCAGGAGATGAAGAAATTTCAAATTAAATCCCGGGAAGCATATACATCATATGCTAACACAATTGGTGAAAATATTATTCGTGATCCAAAAAAATTCTTTGATCTCGTAAATATAAAACGCAAGTCTCATGGCTTTCCTGAATTTATGATTTATCAGGAATCTAGCTCTTCCAACCCAACGGATATTTGTGAATTTTTTGGGACTTTCGATCCATTTATTCTACAACCAGCTCTTTGTACTATGCTCCTTCCTTGGATCTAAGTTCAGCCGTTTTAATTAAGGAAATTTTTATCTCAAAAGATGAACTACTTAAAGCAATAGAAGATTTTGAGCTCAGTAAAGGACCAGGCCCCTAATTTACTCCCTCCTTACTTTTTATTCAACTGCAGAGAGCCATTGATCTTACCCTTATACATCCTTTTTAAGAAATCCCTTGCTGCTGGTATTTTCCCCTCATAAAGATAAGGGGTCAGTTGAGAATTACAGAGGTATTGCTATTTTATCAGCTACACCAAAACTATTTGAATAAATAGTCTGCTCCAAATTATCTCCCATTATTGAGCCACGGCTTAACGATCAATAGCATGGTTTTTGTAATCTATCCGTGATGGTGTCTGTGAAATGGATTTGGGGCACCAAATTGACGCGATTTACACTAATTTCAGTAAAGCGTTCGATCGGGTCAACCACGAACTCTTAATACACAAGCTTAAAAAATTCGGAATCGGTGGTTTCTTACTGAATTGGCTTGGCTCATATTTCCATAATCGGACTCAAAATGTTAAATTTCAAGGTTTCATATCCAAAGAAATAAATTTTTGCTCCGGTGTACCACAAGGCAGCCATCCAGGCCCTCTCCTTTTTAATATCTTCATTTCTGATCTTGCTGAGGTCTTGCCGGATATTCCTCATCTTTTCTATGCCGATGATCTCAACCTTTACCATATAATGAAGTCCCAACAAGATACATTATTCCTTCAAAACAAAATCAACTCCCTGTAAGAATGGCCCCAAATTAACCAACTCTCCTTGAACTTTGCAAAATATCAAGTTATAAGTTTTTCACGGAAACGCTTAACTTTAATTACCAATTATCATCTTTACCATCATAAACTAAGCCGGGTGGATAGCATCGTAGACCTTAGTGTCACTTTGGACAGAAAAATGCGTATCCATTTACATTACGATCATGTCATCAGTAGGGCCAGTAAGTTCCTTGGTTTTCTCAAGTGTCGATCTGAAGAATTTGTGAATGTATGACTCTCTAAGACATTATACCTTTCTTTAGTTCGTCCTATCCTTGAATATGCTTGTCTAATCTGGGACCTGAGCTTTAAAGTTCATACCGACAGAGTTGAGTTGGCTCAAAAACAACTGGTCCTTTTTGCGTTAAGATCATTATTTAATCCGAAAAATTTTTCAGATTTGCCATCATATGTGCATGGACTTCGGATCCTAAATATATCAACGCAGGCCTCTACAAGATCTATGTTTGCCTGCTGCTTCGTGTTTGATATCCTTAGAGGCACTATTAAAATACCATTCCTAGCTGACAGAATTAAGTCCCATGAGATATCGCGATTCACTAGACATTCGCGTCTGCTGATTGAAGAGCGACACCATACAATTTACGCGGATAACGAGCCTGTAAACAGATGTTCCAAAACTTTTAATTCACTAAGCACATTTTACTCTTCAACCATCTCCAGATCGAATTTCATAGCTTTATTATTAAGCACCTTATCCTCCGAACTCCATCCCTCAAACCTAGATTAAGAATGAAATTTTATTGTACTATTCATTATATTTTATTATTTTTTTTGTAACAATGCCTTGTTTGGTAATGAAATAAATAATCTGTTTTAGCATTTCTTTGGAAGTTATGCTGGGCTGATGAATCCTGCGCTCTATGAAATACCACAAATACTCAATGGGATTGCGATCTGGGGATTGGGGCAGCGTAGGCAACTGATAATTCGTATTGTACGGCAACCAAACTCTAGCATTCTGTACCAACTGGCGAGCACTTTGCTTCTTACCGGTCTTCAAAATATCTAGATAAGTATATTGATCCATCGTTGCATCTATGAAGACCAGCTCACCGACTCCTTACGCCGCTAAACACCACAAGACCATCACACCACCTCTACCGTGTTTAAAAGTTGGTGATCGATTTTCTTTCTCGAGGGTAGTACCACCCTTCCGCCACACTCGCCTTTTCCCCTTAATGCCAAATATGCTGAACTTCCTTTCATCCGAGAACAATATATTGTCGCGTGTTTTCGGTTCGCGGCCAATAATTTTAATGTTCCGGGAAAGTGAAAACGCAATGTCTTTTAATTTAAGTTAAAAGAGTTTACAAAAGTGCACAATTATCGATTTAACACTTTCACTAGTTTTAATTTTCACTATTAAAAATGTAACACTTGTCCATAAATTTCTTATCGCAATTGTCTTCTAAATCACTTCACTATTACGAAAATCACTTTTCTACTATTCGAATAATATCGCTTCCCACACACAATCGCAGTTCTTATCGCGGTCGAATGAATGATCCCCCCATTCATCCAGCTCGCCTTTATATAGGGTCTCTACCTATTCACCCATTTCTCGTACATTGGCGAATGTTCTACCGAGAGGTACCTGGTAGATTCGAGCAAATTAATGAATGGAGTGACGTCACTTGCAGATGTTGACCATGCTTGTTGGGTTCTCGTGGGTTCGAGTAAATTCATTTGTTGACGTTCTTAATGATTGCGACAGTAGCTCGCAGAATTATTTGTACATGTAATTATTTGTACATGTAACACTGCCCCCACCTCAGTTCTTTTCGCCCCGAAAAGACGTGCCGCCATTTGTAGTCAATTCTCCCTGGGTGTAATACGGGGCAAAACGGTCCAGATGCACGATTTTCATTTTAGCTCTCGGCTTACGATGTTCCTGTATTCGGTATACAACGTCGTTCATTCGCTTTGTAACTCGGTATGGTCCCTCCCAATTATGTTGCAACTTTGGAGACCTACCCTTTCGCCGTTGTGGGTTATAAAGCCACACCAAGTCATCTTGCTGGAAGCCAGTAGAATTAGCCTTTAGATCATACCTGGTCATCATGCGGTCAGTAGCCGATTCGAGGTGTTTTCGCACTGTCCGATGTATCTGGTTCAACCGTTGTCTTAGATCACTTGCGTACTCCGAGACCGTTTGGGGTTTCTCAGGGGGTGTTCCGAACTTTATATCGGCTGGCAAACGAATAGTCTTTCCAAAAATGACTTTGGCTGGGGCCTGGCCCGTCGATGCATGTTCAGCGGCTCTATACGCCATTAAAAATAGTGGAATATGTCGGTCCCAGTCCCTTTGGTTCTCGTCAACCATTTTGGCCAGGTGTTTATTGAGCGTGCCGTTGAAACGTTCGACCATTCCATCGGATTGGGGATGCAGCGGTGTTGTCCTCGTTTTCCGTATTCCAAGCAGCTCGCACATTTCGCCAAAAACTAGTGACTCAAAGTTTCGGCCTTGATCCGAATGTAGTTCGCAAGGCACGCCGTACCTACTGACCCAATTTAACACTAGCTGTTCGGCTACAGTAGTTGCTTCCTGGTTGGGAATTGGGTAGACCTCGGGCCACTTGCTGAAATAATCGGCTACAACGAGCGTGTATCGATTTCCCCAATCGGATTCAGGAAAGGGTCCTGCGATGTCAACAGCAATCCTTTCGAATGGCACGCCTACGTTATAGGTTTGCATTTGTCCTCTCAGTCGTCGCTTTGGGCCTTTGACGGAAGCGCAAATTGTGCATCTGCGACACTAGTCCTCTACGTCTTCTCGAGCGTGGAGCCAGTAGAACCTTTCCCGCAATTTCGCTAAGGTCTTGTTAACACCAAGGTGGCCTCCCGAGGATCCTTCGTGCATTTCCTTAACCACATCGTGGATTCGGCTTTTGGGTAGTATAGTTTGCATCCTATAGGAGCTGCCATCCACCATTTCCCATTTCCGCTTGAGTATGCCACCCTCTACCTGAAGGGAGTTCCATTGTGCCCAATAGCTTTTCAGGGTTGCGCCATGCGTTGAAACGTCTTTCCACTCAGCTGGACATGGATGACGAGATAGGGCGTCAGCATTTCCATAAACTCTGCCCTTGTGAAGTAGTTGGGGCCTCACTAGGTCTGGTCGGATCGTCGATCGGGTTGCACTAGTGTCGTTTGTTATGGTGCAATGTTCTATATTAACTTGACCAGGAAGGCATCTGTCTGCTTTTCCACGATGTTGCCTTGGCACGGTGCTGGGGATGTAGATACTCCTAGCCAACGTTCGCCCCACGAAGTTGGCCCTTGCAGTTTGATGGGCCTCCATTCTAGGCTCCTGACACGGTCTGGATCTCCACCACCCTGGACAACAGCTCGGTCTTCTTCCCTTCTTGCAGTCTCTTTGCAGGTGCCCTTCTTCCCCGCAATTCCAGCATCTAGGCGCACCATTCACCTACAGCTCTCGCTCAATTCCCAAGTGCTCACAACTGCAATTATCTGCCGCTACCTCGCGAACCCGGGCAGTGGTACGGGTCACATTTTTGGCTGCCTCAAAATTTAAACTATAAGCCAATGCATCCTTGACTGTTTGCTTTTGAGCTAACCGCACGGCTTGTTGCAATTCCTTGTCCTTTAAGGCGCTGATGAATGCTTCTGCTGCTACGTCATCTCGATGTTCTGGGTCGTACGCTGGATAAGCCAAAAGTGCCAGTCGCTCAATGTCTTGTGCTAGCTGCTGCAAGGTTACGCCAGACTTCTGCATCCGATGCCGTAGCTGTGCCCGGTAAATCTGCTGCAGATGATCGTCTCCATAACGCATGTCCAGCGCATTCATTATAGCAGCCGGGTTTGAATGCAGCTCAACGGGGATAGTCTGCAAAAGCTCGGCAGCTGGGCCTCTTAGAGCAAGAATTAACGCAGTTGCTCGTTCCTGCTCATTCCAGTGATTTATCCTAGCGGCTGCTTCAAACTGGATTTTGTAAATAGTCCAGACCGTTTGCCCGTCGAATATTGGTGCTTGCACATTTCTAGATGAGCTTTGCGCTGCGGTTATAAGCGAGGCTGGTGAGGCGGTCACTACTGCCTTCGCTGCTTCCAAGTCCTTTTTCACTTTTTCCATCTCATGGTTGATTCTCTCCTCGACCTGGCTGATCTCAAGGTTGATTCTCTCCTCGACCTGATATACCTTCTCCTCGACGCATTTAATTTGGCTGTTGAGACTACTGAGCTCCACTTTTATTTCGGTTGACTGTTTTTCCAGCTTCTGTGTGATGTCTGCCTTGATTTCGAACGCTTGTTGGTCTAGCTTTGCTGATTGTTCATTTAACTTCGCTGTTAAATTGGATGACTGTTCATTGAGCTTCGCAGTTAAATTGGATGACTGTTCATTGAGCTTCGCAGTTAAATTGGCTGACTGTTGTCGCTGCTCTTGCTGCATCAGCATCAACATTTGCATCAGCGCATTTTCTGGTTCCTTTGGTTTTGGTGTTTCGGCTTCACCACCTTCTGCGCCTTTTTCTGCATCTGAGAGCTCACCCGAATCCAGATTCACGCCTTCCGACTCGATCGCATCACGCAAGCGTCCAATCAGTATGGCCTTTGTACCTTGTGTAGCCAGATTTCGTTGTACCAACTCCTCTTTGAGCTCCGATATGCTCAATTGATTAATTTTAAGATGTAGATTTCCTGGCATTTTTATTGTTTCGGCTATTTTTCCACGTTAATTTTCACAATTGTGCACTTTAAAATTGTTTCAACGTTTTCACTTCCAAATTTCAATTCCACTTCTCGACACCATTGTCGCGTGTTTTCGGTTCGCGGCCAATAATTTTAATGTTCCGGGAAAGTGAAAACGCAATGTCTTTTAATTTAAGTTAAAAGAGTTTACAAAAGTGCACAATAATCGATTTAACACTTTCACTAATTTTACTTTTCACTATTAAAAATGTAACACTTGTCCATAAATTTCTTATCGCAATTGTCTTCTAAATCACTTCACTATTACGAAAATCACTTTTCTACTATTCGAATAATATCGCTTCCCACACACAATCGCAGCTCTTATCGCGGTCGAATGAATGATCCCCCCATTCATCCAGCTCGCCTTTATATAGGGTCTCTACCTATTCACCCATTTCTCGTACATTGGCGAATGTTCTACCGAGAGGTACCTGGTAGATTCGAGCAAATTAATGAATGGAGTGACGTCACTTGCAGATGTTGACCATGCTTGTTGGGTTCTCGTGGGTTCGAGTAAATTCATTTGTTGACGTTCTTAATGATTGCGACAGTAGCTCGCAGAATTATTTGTACATGTAATTATTTGTACATGTAACAATATGTTTCCAAAACTCTGGAGGCTTGTTTAACCATCCGTTCGCAAAATCGCTACGTTTTTTTCCATTAACTTCCAATATGTACGCTTTTTTACGTGCAACTCGGGTGCAATACTTATCTCTTCTTAATATTACTCGTAAAGTGTTCTTTTTCACTGATTGTAATAATGTACGTTTCTCGCGTTCAGTTAACCGGAACCATATCAAATGATTGCACGACCTTTTAGACCGAAGAGTGGGTTCTTCCTATCAATTTTTGAACAGCGTCAACACATTAGTTTATTTGTAAAGTATATCCGAATATTTTGGCAAATTTCTCTCGAGAAATTCACCTTAAAAACCACCCGACTCTACTAAAAATTACATGTAACTGAACAAACACAGCAAAAGAGTATACTTTCAGCTTACAACTATTATGTAACAACTTAATTCTATTCAAGCAAACAAAAAATAAAAAGAATGAATTAATCCTAACAGAACAATATTACAATATTCCCAATTTACATGTCAAACATATCAAATGACAATTAAAATTAACTTACCACTAACGAGCTAGAATAAAACAAAAAAGAAAAAGAAAAAACAGAAACAAACGACCACAAAAAATTTGGTAATTGCCATTTAGCAGCCAAAACTAAGACTGCTCTACCTCAGCTCGACCAGTCAGAAACCGTTGATCCCGCGTGCTCCAATTCGAAGGTTATTCTATCTTCTTATTGCTGGCCCGCCTAAATATATGATATAAAATAGGGGCAATATCAGAATCAGAGACATGTCGATTCATGTTCAAATACACGAATGCTTCTGGAGGAATGAAGCCAGAGGTGAGACAAATTTCAATGTACGCGTTGGTAGGATGGAACGGCTGCAAAACTATGGGATTTTCACTCACAGTTACAGACTTTGCGATATGATTTCGAACAATCTTCGAAATGAATGCATCGGCTTTCATCACTTTGGCAGTTTGATAAATTTTTCAATTCAATAAATAGTGTTTCCAATTCTTCTCAGGTTTTCTGTAGAGGCTATTATATGCGCGAAGGCATTTATTTTTGAAAACTCAGAAAATTTCCATTGTACTAGCCCTCTTAATATACCAAATTGGGCATCTATACTCGTATGTCAAAACTGGTCTAGTCAGAGTTTGTAACAGATAAATTTAACCGTTTAATGAATATATCTGGAATGAAAGAGTTGTCAAAGGGACATGAACACTTTACGCGCTGTACTGAGAATGGTTTTGACATGTCCATTATAGTAGAGACACTGATCGAGATAAAAGCTGAGGTATCGAAGATAAGATTGATGTGGAACTCATTTCGAGCTACCCTCACCAGCCATAATGTGGAAATATTTTCAATTACGTTTAAGGTCTTGACTGGCCAGTCACAGGATTGTTTCACATTTTTGCATATTCACTTTCTTTCACCAACTGTTCGTATAGGCCTGCACATCGTTGAACATTTTCTGAAGGTTGCTGCCAAATATGAAGCACAAGTCTTTGCAGCTGAAATAATAGTCAAGAAGATTTCTGCTTGATATGAAGTCGGAGGTCAATTTCATTGAATTAAAGAATGGATTTCAGGCTTGATTTGAAGTTGGAAACCTTTGGTTGAACGACTGCTGAAAGTTTTTGACTCCCTCTCTCAGAGTTTGGTAGATAGAATGAGTTCCAATCAGAGCCAGCTTCTATTAACCATCACATGTAATCCTACTTCCATATGTATGCAATATACTGTTCACTTTTGTGAACACATCATCAGGATCCTGTGGGCTAATACCCCTCAATTTCTCTGCCCATTGGTTGCTGACTTATAAGGTTTTCTACTAGGGACATAACAATTTCGTATCTTTATATGAACGCACCCTTAAACTTTTTTTTATGAACTGTCAATGTCAAAACGTTACATAAAGTCAACAATTTTATCAGGATGAAGTTCATGAACCAGTAACATTTTGAAATTATTAAAAATTACTACTGAAGTCCTGAGTTCCACTATTGGACGTTCCGGTGCCATAAAAACGTCGTACCGCTCGAACCGAAGGAAATATTGCAGCCGTAAGTGTATCAATTCAAAATAAGCCAAATCAGTCGATTTCACGTCGTTTTCAAGATTTGGACATCGCTCAAACGACACTCTGGCATATTTTGCGAAAAAACCTTGGTCTACATGGTTACAAGGTCATTCGAAATGCCGAAACTTCTCCAATCGGGCTCTGGCAAAGCTTGAAGAAAATGAAAAATTTCATCGAAAAATCCTTTCCAGCAGCCCATTTGGGCTTCTTGAGACACCGTTGCATCTGAAAAAAATTACTGTTTGGTGTAGTTTTCATGCTGGAAGTGTGATTGGGCCGTATTTTTTCTTAGATGAAAACGACCGTTATGTTACCGTCAATGGAGAGCGCTAGTGTGTTACGTTGGAAGATTATTTGTGGCCAGAATTGGATGAACTTGACATCAACAATGTGTGGTTTTAACAAGACGGTTCCACTGGCCACACAGCACGCCTCACAATCGATTTATTGAAAGGCAAATTTGGTGAATGTGTTATCTCGAGAAATGGCCTGGTTGAATGGCCGCCTCGTTCATGCGATCTAACGCCATTGGATTTCTTTTTATGGGACTATATGAAGTTACTGGTCTATGCCAACAAGCCAGCAACTTTAGCCGAGCTCAAAGACAACACCCAACGCGAAATTTCCAATGTTCCGGTCGAAATGTGTGCCAGAATGGTGGAAAATATAGCTTTATTGTGGAAGTGCCTGAGCAAGTCCTTCAGATGATCAACTATACTGGTGTGGGTATAGACTAATGTGAATTACGTGATTTTGAAAGAATGAATTTAATAAGAATTGAAAATATGTTTATATTGTTTTCCATGAATAAAATAAAAAATTCCAAATTGGATGCAAATATTTTGATTGGTCGAAATTATTATTAGTAAAAGGCATTTTAATACCAGTCATGCCTACAGGGCTGACTGGAGTACCCCCATAAAATAAAACTTTTAGAAATAAAAATCCTTTTCTCCATTTTTTTATATCCTTCAATATATTGATAAATTTTGGGATCACATCATCCCCGCAAAGCCAAATTAAAAAAATAATTTGTGTGCTAGATCGATAAACGCAAATTAGCGGATGTTGAATGATATGGAAAAATAAAATGGTTCAATTTTTCTACAGAAATAATTTTTCATCCTTTATTCAAAATGTCCCGAAGCATTAAAATAAATTCTCAATTCCCATTGGAATATTTAAAAAAAAAACTTAGGATTTATGCATTTCTATCAAAATTTATCCATTGATTTGCTGCATGCATTCCAGCAGCAAAAGCTTACCAGGAAAATTCCACATTTCTAGGCAACATGAAAAAATTCGGGATTTGTCAAATGGCCTAAAATGTATTGCAAAGGAATCATTCCCATCCACACGATGCACCATCGTTATTTCAGATGTGAACATTTACTTTTTACAAAATGTCTATTCATACTCCCCACTATGGCTATAAAATTTGCATGCACAAATTCATACGTAGGAGCATGTATTGTATATATGAGTATAATAGTATAGTCGGGCAGCTTATATTTTCCTTTTATATACTCGTATTTGTATTTCGGATCACTTGTAAGCACAGCAAACTTTTTATATGTTCAAGTAGAAACGGAAATAACTTTTTCCAGGAATATTGATTTCAAGCGAACTTGTAAATTATAAAACTATTGTAAAGCTGATGCAAAGTAAACAGCAACAAAAGGAACAATAAGCTCTTTGTGTTCTCAGAAGAGGTATAAAGTAAATTTATCGTGAATGTGGCAGCTACAAACTCTATTGTTAAGTTATTGTTTGTTTGGTCGCTTTTCTAGTGCGAGAGTCCTTTCACGCACAGTTTATTGAAAAGAAGTTTTATTTTTGTTCCTGAGAAGTGGATTGATCCATATTTGAAAACATGAGAACTCAAAGTTGGAGGAGTTGTGTTTTTCTGTGGAAAATTTCCTGTGTGGAAGACAAAGGATGAATTTTCAATGAGTGCACTCCAAATCTGAGAGTTCTGTTTTTGCTTTATGCTCATCTGGATCAGTAAACATTTTCAGCTTATCCATCTGATAAGTATATAAGATAGGTACTCAATAAGAGACGTTCTTGAAGCATTAATAACAGATGATGTTAGTCTAAAGTCTTGTAATAAACATAAGCAGTCGAGCAGCCCCGTGGTGATCAGGAGTGGCTGCTCCTGAAGAGAAAAGGTGGTCACCCCGTCGAAACTGCTTAGTTTGTTGTTTTACTAGTGTAAAGTAAACTGCATCCGTCAAGTTTCCATCCTTTAGGCAGAGATGAGTGGTTCACTTCAGCCACTTTAACATCGTTAGGTTTGACATTCCCCTTGTAACGCAACGACCTTCTTCTGTGAAAGTAACGGTTGCTTTTTGTGTAATGTTTGCGTTTGTCTCAAGCCTCCGTGTCCGCTAACTTTAACGAGGCAAAACAATATTGAATTTCTGTAGAGTAGATTAATTGACACCTAATGGAACTTTTCTAAAGACAATAAAAATTGATCGGTGCGTCTTGTAGAGTAGAGTACGCGTGATAAGTATTTTGTAGTGTAGCTTCGTGGCTCGACAAGAACCCGCCTCATATGATCCCGCAAATGCTAGTCGTCAAGCACGCGTACGCGGTCGTTAAGCGAAGCTAGTTAGCTGAGCTCGGTGTTGTTTTAGCTCGCTGACACTTATGCCAGACCATCGGCACCCGTGTCCTACACGGACATTTCGAAATTCATTACAATGGCGCCCAACGTGGGGCCCGAAGGGGAAACAACACTACTCTCCTTCGAGTTCTCACATTATAATTTTGCTGTCGGCAGATGAACCGATTCAATTTTTATTGTCGCCCTCACCATTTGATATTAACGTAGCATACTTTGGAGGGTTCCATAAAGTAAAGATAGAGTCACCGATAAACTCTCTTTTGGTGTTGTTTGTCTTGTCTTCGGTATAATAAGGTCTATAGCATCTTCTGGAGTTCTTCGTTCGTGGTGGCTCAGTCGCCTGAACATGCCGATGATGTTATAGAGTAGTGCGTCCCTTAATGTTACCAAAAGAAAGGTTTGCGCATTTTTATACAGTTTGAAGTCGGACAGTTCTCATTTTGAAAAAACTGATGGTGCCAGGGGTTTTCAAATACATTGCTTGGAATTGCGTCAGTTTTTGCTGGAAGCTAATCTGATGACCGGCAGTGATAAAATCCGCATCATCAATTAGTCCTGACCGACACCCGATTTGTTTTTATGATTGGTTAGCGGTTTTTATTAGCATACTTTCGTAGAAGACAGGGACTTGTATTCAAGAAGAGGGGCCTAAAATTATAACAACCATCTCTCCACTGCGGAAACAATTGTTTCTTCACTAGTGTAGAGCGAAATCCTTCAGTCTCTCCATGCCTGGGTCGGCATCGAAAAGACTGCCCTGTAATAAACATAAGCAGTCGAGCAGCCCCGTGGTGATCAGGAGTGGCTGCTCCTGAAGAGAAAAGGTGGTCACCCCGTCGAAACTGCTTAGTTTGTTGTTTTACTAGTGTAAAGTAAACTGCATCCGTCAAGTTTCCATCCTTTAGGCAGAGATGAGTGGTTCACTTCAGCCACTTTAACATCGTTAGGTTTGACATTCCCCTTGTAACGCAACGACCTTCTTCTGTGAAAGTAACGGTTGCTTTTTGTGTAATGTTTGCGTTTGTCTCAAGCCTCCGTGTCCGCTAACTTTAACGAGGCAAAACAATATTGAATTTCTGTAGAGTAGATTAATTGACACCTAATGGAACTTTTCTAAAGACAATAAAAATTGATCGGTGCGTCTTGTAGAGTAGAGTACGCGTGATAAGTATTTTGTAGTGTAGCTTCGTGGCTCGACAAGAACCCGCCTCATATGATCCCGCAAATGCTAGTCGTCAAGCACGCGTACGCGGTCGTTAAGCGAAGCTAGTTAGCTGAGCTCGGTGTTGTTTTAGCTCGCTGACACTTATGCCAGACCATCGGCACCCGTGTCCTACACGGACATTTCGAAATTCATTACAGTCTTTTGGGTGCGGATTATTTAAAAAAATGTAAACTTGTAGAAATTGTACAAGTATCAATGATAAACAATATGTAAAATAGTATTTATTTAATGATCCTCAGTTTGAGTTATTATCAATTGATCTTAATTTAATGCACGATCGATGTTATTTACCTTTTATTTATTTTGCAATGGAGCGGCAGCCAACAGTATATTCTTTTTTCAGTTCTGGTTCAAACACCTGCAATAAAAAATATCATTGAAATTAGATATCAGATAACCATCATACAGTACTAAAGCATCTTTAAACAAGTTGAGTAAATAGACCTTCGCTCATGTCAGAAGGGTTTTGTACTTAACCTACAATGTGCAGATATGTAGAATGATTTAATTCGAGGAAAACTTCCATGACATGCACAGAAAATATATTTTTGCTTTAAAAGAACTCCATTTTAACTAGCGACCGTTTCGATCAACGGAATCTTAAATGTTTTTTTTGTTATTCATCTATTTGGAAAATTTGGAGAGGACCCAATCAAAAGTATAGTTGTGGTGATACTGATTCGTGGGAGGGCAATAATAAGACCAACGTATTCGAGAGAATGAGGATTTTATTGAGGTTCTTTTCGCCTTATATACTAACTTAACCTAACAGTACTTTATTTTCACTTAACATTTAATTTGTTTACATTCTTACATTAATTTGATATCGCTGAATAAACCATGGCAATGCTTAATTTATGGCAACGCTTGGTAGTTTTAAAATATGGCAGTGCTTAATTTAGCATAAGAGTCCACCATATTGAACGACGTTTGACAACCATCTGATCGTTTTGTTATTGTCATATTACATAGTGTCTGGTTCGATGGAAAGCCCACGTATGTTAGTAGAAAAATCGTATATGATCGTTCTAATCGGAGGAAATTCGCACGGCTATAGCTTCTGTAAATTTTATGGAAGCTTGTGGAATATAAGGATCTTTTAAAAACTACTTAAATGGCTAATTTCATCTAATTTAATGATACTAATACAGTTTTACTGAAGAAAATACAAAATCCTACTATTATTAGCATTGTTCAATGAATAATTTGTTTACATTTTTACATTAATTTTATATCGCTGAATAAACCATGTCAATGCTTAATTTATGGCAATGCTTAGTAATTTTAAATTATGGCAGTGCTTAATTTAGCATAAGAGTCCACCATATTGAACGACGTTTGACAACCATCTGATTGTTTTGTTATTGTCATATTACACCCTCACCGCAAAGTTAAAAATTTTTAAATTTTATTTAGTTTGAAAATTTTTGTGTACTAATTGTTTTCTTTTAATAATTTTTTTTGTTTTTTCTTTTTATACGTATAAACTGACATCTGTGTTATTTATTTCAGTAACGAAAAATTTAGTCTAGCCAATTCAATTTTTATTTCAAAATATTAAGTAACATTCTATTTGTTATTTGTATAGTTTCTCTGATGTACTAATAATAATATTTTTTTTTTAATAAAATCTTCCTTTTTGTTGTTGTTGACTTTATTTGTTTCCTAGCATTATGATTCTTCCTTTTTGAATTCAGTTAACTTACATTGATTTTTTTGATTACGAGTATTTGTTGTATACAGAGTTTAATCTACATTTGATTCTTATTTTGGAAATTTCTTTGAGTAAACATTTTTTTGATTTGTTGTTATTAGATGTGAATATATATATATATATATATATATATATATATATATATATATATATATATATATATATATATATATATATTTTGTACAATTTGTAATGTTTTGTGTGGTTTAATGCATACTGTATACATATATATATATATTTTTGAAATTACAGAATTTTTCAATGATTGTATTTTTTTAATGAATTATTGTGATATGTTTTTTCTTCATCTTTGAAAATACTGGTGAGTTTACGTTACTGGTTTTTATGACCTTGTATGGTCCGGTTTCTATTCAAATTTCTAACTAGTACTAGATCCCCTGATTGAAAATTTGAAGGGTTGGTTACTGTTTGATTTTCTTGTAAAATTTTTTTTTTGCTTTACCAACTTATTTCTGGCGATATGGATGCTTCTATTAAGTCGCAATTTCAACTCATTTGCGTAATCGTCGATGTTGTATACTTCTTCCTTAGTTTGCAATGTGTCGTTTGGAAGGGAAGCAATTTTCTTCTTCTTGGTCTTCTCAGCACTGCACCCCATTCGGGCCTTCACTTCCTGCAAACAGCGCCTCCAACTGTCTCGGTCCATTGACTGCGTCATACAATTCCGAAATTCGAGCAGTGATGAACTGTCTACATCGACCGAGTCAGACCAGCGTTTCCTCGGTTTCCTCACTGGCCGCCGGCCTTCAGTTCTCCCAACAAATACCTTCTTGGGTATCCGTTGTTTGTCCATACGATTCATGTGTCCAGCCCATTGCAGCTTCCGCAGTCTTACAATCTTGGAGACCTTCGGTTCATCAAAAATTTCATACAGCTCATGGTTGTTTCGAATTCGCCATTGGTCCCCGTCTAGCTTCGCTCCGATTATTCGCCTCAGGACACGTCACTCAAAGGCGTTCAATATATTTGCGGATGCTTGGGTTAGGGTCCATGTTTCACACCCATAGCATAACACAGGTCTTATCACAGATTTGTGTACTTGGAGCTTTGTTTTCCTGTGTAGGCACCTGGTCTTCAAGATCGTCAATATTTTATTTGCGAGCTGTATTCTTCGGCGTATTTCGTCTCTTTCATTGCCCGTTTTCGTTATGTTGGTCCCTAAATACACAAATTCACTAAAATTCTCGATACTGTATTCGCCAAGTGTGATATTTTGTGTTTTTGAGGTATTTTGCCTCGACTGCGTCATGAACTTTGTTTTGTTTTCGTTGATTTGTAGCCCTACTAGTTTTGCTTCGCTGTCAAGTTTCAGAGAGAGATATTTGGCAGTTGTTAATGACCGTGACAGAATGTTGATGTCGTCTGCATAGGCCACTAATTAGCTCGACTCGTATAGTAATGTACCTCGCGTATCGACAGGTCGCTTCCGTATGACGTACTCCAGAGCTGTTGTATTGCCATAATTGAAATTATCTCGTCTTCTACATTGTTGATATTGATTGCTTTATTGGTTTTGGACCATAATTGTTTCTGATATTGTAGTTCATACTATTTTGGTTTTTGAAATACAAGAGGTTCTTTTTTATGTGGTATATATGTGGGATTGTAATAATAACGATGATGTTGATTCGATAAAAGATATTTATTTTATATAGTGATGCGGACTTGTAAATGAAAACAATATGAATTGAAGAATGATGGGAACGGCTCTCTGCTAAACTGCCTCTCACGACGTCTTCGATACGAATCTTTTTCAACATCCGTCTGCTATGTGTTTGTGCTCGCTAACCAGTTGTTCAATCACCCGTTATCTCGTCTGTGTCGTCTAGCAGGCCACTCGTTCCGGGTTGCCAGCACAGCTCGTTTCCCACATTCGGCCATCCTGAACTTCATCCGTCTCGGATGAAGAACCTTCGTCTTCATAGTCGGCATAACGGCGCCACGGTTTCATGTAGTCAGCACTTGTACTAGTTATCTTCGGACCCTCGGCACTGGCACTGGCTTTGACAACATCGTATCGCCCATTTCTTTTCACCTTCGTAACCTCGTACGGACCCAAAAACTCACTGGCTAGCTTTCTTCCAACAACAAACTGCGTTCTTTTGATAGCGACAAGGTCTCCCACCTTATAGATGTTTTCCGGCTTACGTCTCTTATTGTATTGCTGGCGGTTCTCCTCTTGAATTTTCTGGGTGTGTTCTCTGGCTTCGATTCGTCTCTGGTCTCTCTCGGCATTAAAATGTTGCACGTGTAGTTCCTCTATCATCTGTCGAATTTCAGTATGCTCTGCACCCCTGCCTCGTACCCCAAAGAGTAGCTCGAACGGCGTAGTTTTTGTAGCTCTATGGAAACTCGTATTCAGCGCGAATTGCAAACGGTCCACATACTTGAACCATTTCTCAGGATGCTCGATAGCCAGCTTCTTCAAAGCTTGCACTATATTGGCGTTGACTCGTTCAACCTGCCCATTTCCACGCGGCACTCCTGTAGTTGTTATCACATGATGTATGTTTTCCCGGTCACAGAACTCCTTAAAAGCTGCGGACGTAAAGGCAGCTCCATGATCACTGATTAACCGTCTCGGGTTTCCAAAGCTTCTCTGGATCTCGGCGAACTTCCTCAAGACTTCATCGGTAGACAACGTTTTCGTCGGAAACAGCCAAGTGTATTTCGAGAAAGCATCCACAACAACAAAAATATAGCGGTATGACTTACTGGTGGCATCCATCGGCCCCAAGTGATCCACGTGAAGAGTGTCCAATGGTTGATCACCCTTTTCTAGACAATGCAGCAACCCCTCTTGCTTTCCGGCTTTGCGACTTGCTAGGATGCACCGCACACAGTTTTGAATGCAACTCTCCACCTTCTTCTTCAAACTCAAGATGTAGTATTCGTTCTCAATTTGGAATATCGTCTTTCGTACGCCAAAATGACTCCGTTCGTGCACAGTTCGAATGACTTCTGATTCCATCGCTCTTGGTATACATAACAGCTCTCTTCCGGCAACTCCTTTGAACAGCAACGATCCTTTTAACACATAGCCATCGTAATTAGGATTGGATTCCAGCACTTTTCTAATAGCTTCGATATGCGGATCCTTCGCTTGCGCTCGCTCTAACCTGACTATAAATTCGTCTCGCATCAAATATATCATCGTGGGAAATCGGCTTAATGCATCAGCGTGCGGGAGGCGACTTCCAGCTCGATGCTCCACTTCAAAGTCAAAATCTTGAATAAACATTACCCATCTCGAGGCTGCTAGTGGCAACTCCTTCTTTTCTATTGTCTGTCTAAAAGCACTGCAATCAGTGACCAGCTTAAAATGGATTCCCAACAGATAGTGTCTAAGTTTCCTGAAAGCCAAATAGACGGCCTTAACTTCCAAATAGTAACTATGAGCACTCTCGTCAGCACTAGTGGTTTTGCTGCTATAATAGTAAACAGGGTGCAACTGTTGATCTTCGCTTCGCTGGAACAACACAGCTCCAAATCCTTTAGCTGAAGCGTCCGTATGCAGCTCTGTTTCTGCTCCTCGTCGATAAATTTGTAACACTGGGCAACTAGTAATAGCAGCTTTCAACTTTGTTACTGCATCTATTTGCGATGACTCCATGCGAAATTGCACTTCTTTCCTTAAAAGGTTTGACAATGGACGAGCAATCATTGCATAATTTAATATGAATTTTCTCAGGTACCCGGTTAATCCCAGGAAGGACTGTACAGCTTTAATATTTTGTGGCAATGGAAATTTTGTTACAGCGCGGACAACCTGCTCGCTTGGCTTGACGGTTCCGTCTGCTATACGGTGTCCCAAAAAGTCAATCTGCCGCTGCAAGAATCGACACTTTTTCCATTTAATCCGAAGCCCGTGCTTCATGCACACTTCCAATACGTACTTCAAGCGCTGTACGCCCTCTCTTTCATCCTTGGCCAGCACTATCACGTCATCCATATATGTTAACACGATCCCCTCGTGAATCAGCGGGTTGAAAATAAAGTTAATGAAACGCAAAAACACAGCTGGCGAGTTACAAAATCCGAACGGCGCGTACATGAACTCAAAATGCCCCTCGTTGGTGATAAATCCCGTATATCCAATACTCGATTCATCGACTGCTACATGAAAGAATCCGTTTTCTAGGTCTATTGTTGTAAACACGCGTGCGCCTTGCAGCTTGTCGATGACGTCCTCTATCAATGGAGTCGGGAAAATTTCTCTAATGACCTTCTTATTCAGATCTCTGTAGTCGACGCAAACTCGCGGCGTACCATCTTTCTTTCTTACGATGACTACTCTACTAGCATATGGCGACGTTGATCGTCGAATAACTCCATCCATCAGCCATTGAGAAATCTGCGACCTGAGTGCCTCTTGCTCAACAAAATCTAGTCGACTAGCCCGATGCACGACTGGCATTTTTTCTTTCAACTCGATATGCATCTTAAACGGTGGTTCCACTACGACCTGCGGCTTGTATGATTCGATTAATTCTTGCACCTCGTTTTGATATTTAGACGGTACTACTTCTAGCGGCAAACCATCGTCTTCTAATGTTGCAATGGACATAATAACAGCTTCGTCTTCAGCACAACAGTTTTTCAATTCAACACTGTCCCTCTTAATGATTATATCAGCAACGGCAGCAATTCCACGGCCCAGCACGCAATCAACACTCATGGCCCCATCTGGCACGACGTAAAACCATAATGACATTTTAATTTCATCTACCACGGCATCGGCCAGAAACTTTCCTTCCGCAGCAACGGAAACTCCTCCGAATCCAAGAAATGAACGAACAGCTGATTGAATTTGAATATTCGGTAATGTATGCAGCACAGTTTCCTTGATTAGATTCACATCACTGCCCGTGTCAATAAGTCCTCTTACTGAAACTCCTCCAATTGACACATTTTTCAACATCGGCGAATTATCAATGGACTTAACTTCAGCAACGTTCAACACTTTAGGGGGTTGGCTTAACGGACACTCCTTGGACATGTGTCCAGACTCACGACACTTGAAGCACTTTGTAGGGAAAGTGCACGCAGCTCTTATGTGATCAGCAGACCCACAATTAAAACAATATTTTTTATTTACTGCAAAACCAGCTCCACTGTTCAGCTTTGTGCTATTCAGCTCAATGGTATCGGCTCTTGATCGGCTCTCAGCTACAACTCTTGATCGGCTCTCAGCTACAACTCTGGATCGGCTATCGGCTACGGCTATTGCCTTCTCTTTTATGTCCTCGTAAATCTTCAGCTTTTTCTTCAACTGCTTTATGTCTTCAGCTCCATACAGCATCATTTTGTTAATTTCGGTGTCTCGTATTCCTTCGACTATGTACTCGATCAGCGACGCTTCATCTATATTACCACGAGCGGCCATCTCCTGCATTGCTAACACATATTCCATCATCGACTCGGAATTCTCCTTCTTTCGTTCTCTCAACACCCGATGTAGTTTGGCACCACTAATTTTCATCGAAAACTCCTTTTGCAGCAATCTTCGTAATTCAATCCAGGACCGCACTCCTCTTTCAGCTTGTACTAATGTTTTGGCATCGCCACGAAGCGATTTTTTAGCAAACACAAATTTTTCAAGCTCGTTCCAAACAAACATGTCAGCGATTTCTTCGAAATCTGCAATCCAATTCTCAATAAGGTAGTGTCCACTACCATCAAATGTACGAATTGTATCTTCAACGTCTCGAAACGAAAAACTGCACTTTGTCATAGTGCCCGTCCTACGGTCACCATCAGCCCACGCGCCATTTGATTTTTCATTTTCGTCGTTCTCGCTTACATTCGCCATTTTATGGTACTTTTTCAAGCAACGTTTTTTGTTCGCGCTTGTTCTCGAATGACGAGGATCGCTCAATTCGTCATCGGACTCCGATTCGTCGTTTATGCGCAGTTGTTTAATGCTCATTAGTTTTCGCAGCAACAACAGTTCCTCATGTTCGGCATCAGCTCGACTCCTCTGCTCCTCCCTTACTCCTTGCGATCGTTTGCTGGTGTTGTCGTCGCTTTCACTACTTGCTTGCACATTTCGGTCCTCGATTTCGCGCCCTTCATCGATTTCCATTTCCAAGACCTCGAGATCGTTCAAACATCGACACAACTGGACGGCTAACTGTTCTTTTGTTTTCTGTTTCACATTTATCGATAAAATTTCACTTACTGTTTCTAACTGTACTTTGTCGAAATTATCACAAATGTACTTTCTTTTGTTTTCAAATTCTTCACTGTCTTCGCCTTTATATTCAAACCCACCGAACTCGCGTAATTGTCTACGATTTTTTCTACCGTCATCTCTCTCGAAAACGACTTTATGCAGCACAGCTATACTAGACGCTTTCGTTCGCTGGTGGGTCAAACTATCCCACACTAAGTCACCAAGTGTTAACTTCCTACTCGACATGTTCACTGCACTTTTCAATTTCTATTGTCACTGAATTTACACTGAATATCAAAGCACTATATAAAAATCCCAGTTTGATGAATCCGATTAATCAAGTATCCGATCACTCAATTATCCAATCCCGGTTGAGCCCCCAAAACTGTGGGATTGTAATAATAACGATGATGTTGATTCGATAAAAGATATTTATTTTATATAGTGATGCGGACTTGTAAATGAAAACAATATGAATTGAAGAATGATGGGAACGGCTCTCTGCTAAACTGCCTCTCACGACGTCTTCGATACGAATCTTTTTCAACATCCGTCTGCTATGTGTTTGTGCTCGCTAACCAGTTGTTCAATCACCCGTTATCTCGTCTGTGTCGTCTAGCAGGCCACTCGTTCCGGGTTGCCAGCACAGCTCGTTTCCCACATATATTATTCGTTTCAGAGGTTTTTTCTTATTCAGGGGCTAGGTCAACCGCTTCTGAAAGTGTTTTTGTTTGTGCTGCATATACTGTCTGTTCATATTTGCTATCTGAACCTTCCTTAAAAGTATTAAGGGCGTATGACTCATTCACCTTTTTTACGACTTCTTTTTCGGTTTTTGTGAGCTTAACTAAGCTCATCATTTGTTGATCATTCAGTTTTGAAATTATTTCAATTAATTTATCTTTATAATTTAGATAGAGCCTTTCTGACGGAATTTGGACAGTTCAGAGTAAATTTGTTGGGCAGTTCTAGTGCTTTTGGAATTATTATTAATACTATTTTCTAAATCTATATAGTTATTGATTATAAGACTGCAAAAGGTTGTTCTTACATTTGGAGTTAGTTTAACATTAATGATCATACAAAATTTTGACAATGGCCAAGAATGGGGTGATGTGTTTATGATTGCCATTAAAGGTAGGAATCGCTTTAAGCGCTAATTCGGTACTGAAATTTGACATTTTTGGTCTTTGTTCTATTCTGCTTAAAAGAAACTCCTTTGCCAGATCGTGGCAATAAAAAAAAATTACTATAGACGTCCCTCCAATTTTCCGAGATCTGAGGTATTTTCAAATTTTATTGATTTTATTGAGGTTCTCTTCGCCTTATATACTAACTTTATTTTCACTTAACATTTTTTTGCTTACATTTTAACATTAATTTTATATTGCTGAATAAACTATGGCGATGCTCAGAAATTTTACATTATGGCAATGCTTAATTTCGTACAAGAGTCCGCCATATTGCATGACGTTGGACTATTATCTGATTGTTTTGTTACTGTCATATTACATAGTGTTTGGTTCGATGGAAAGCCCATGTATGTTAGTAGAAAAATCGTATATGATTCTTCTAATCGGAGGAAATTCACACGGCTATAGCTTCTGTAAATTTTATTGAAACTTATGGAATAGAAGGATCTTTTAAAAACTACTTAAATGGCTATTTTCATCTAATTTAATGATACTAATACAGTTGAAAATACGAAATCCTGCTATTATTAGCAAAGTTCAATGAATTTTAACCTCTAGGTTATTTGCTATTGGATGTGCCTTTGGCTTTGGGAAATGGATTTTAAAATACCTACTAGTCTCGCATCCTGTCTGTCTATCTGTCCATCTGCCCGTCTGTCTGTGCGCTACAGGAAGTTTTTTCAGAAACTATAGAAGCAATAAAGTTCAAACTTTGTGAAAAGTCAGAAGTAATAGTATCTCCAAAAGTTAGGTTTTATTAAATATTTCAATTTTTTTTAAGGGGGCTCCCCCTGATAACGAAGTGACTCTTAACATATTTTTTCATCAAATGCCGTCAAGTAGTCTGTGTGGTCTAGTGGTTCGGGCATGAATGCATAAGCCGAAGGTTCCAGGTTCAAATCTCGTTGGGAGCAACGTGATTTAGTTCAAGGGATTTTTCGGACAGACTACGAGTGTTCACTCAGTGGTGATATGTACTGATTCAATCAGATCATATCATAGCTGAGCAGGCACACGGGAGCATAGTACTGACCAAACCAACTTCCGAAAAAACCAATACGGTCATGAAAATGAGATACTCTAACTATCTCTAAGCGTAGGTCCGAGAGGGGCTGTAGTGCTACAAAGAAGAAGAAGAAGAAGGGTATTGGATGAAAGGTCTTAGAACTTTCAGAATTTGAAAAAGTAATTTTTTGTTTCAGTTTCAGAATCTTTAAAAGTAAATTTTTGCATCAGGGTATCAAGAAGGAGGCTAGTGTCCCCTCCCTTGGCGATGGGACACAATATTAATGTCCCCTCCCTTGGCGATGGGACACCTTTGAGTCGAAAAACCCGAAAAACATCACTATGGTAGGTCTTTATGACAAAAAATACCTTAGGAATCAAAACTCTGTTAATAATAGTATGATTTGTAAATATTAGATATCCCCTTAAAATCCGTAACGCTGCCCTTAAGCTTCTTAAAAGTTTACACTTTTGTAGGTTGATATAAAACCCTCATGCTTGGGAAATTTCCTCGATCAATCATAACCAGTGAGTTATCACCATTTAAATTGGATGGAATTATCGAAACAATAACACCTGCTGATGGTTGACATATATTTCAAATCGACCTAAGTACTCTTATTTTCTTTAGATTTTCATGAAAATATAAGTAATATTATTTAATTTGATTGGCTGAGCATTCAGAAAAATTATTAAATCTAGAGTGAAATGGCACCTGTTATGTACTTATGAAACAAACTCTGTATGTTTTCGATAAATTTGAATGATTTCTTATGCGAGTATTGGATGAATAATTCAAGTCATCGATTCATGTTTCTAATACTAGGATGGTTACAATGTCCTTCTGGTAGGAGCACTCTCCTACTGACTCGATTTATTTCACCTCTAAATTGTAGGTGCTCATCTTCAGCCATTCATTTAATCAAGCGTTAATATCATGTACCCTAACCCATATGTGCTCACCGCCCCATTTTTAAACGGCAAGTTAATTTAGTGTCTGTGTCGACCATAAATCATTTTTATTTTTTTATTGGTACTATCGTTTTTCTTTGCGATTTGGCAACCTGAAAAACCAAAATCACAAAATTTTGACACTATTTTTTCTGCCATTTGTCAAAATAAACAGTGCAAGTGCGGTGTTCACGATGTCGTGCGGTACAAAGTAAGGTTATGGTTATTTTATTTATTGGTTAGACCACCTAAATCAGTTTTTTATGGAATGATCTATGGTCAGCAGGTTTTATGCTGAAAATCGATTGTTCCTTTTGAGATATAGATATTTAGAGCCATTGTTTGCAGTGCCCCATTAAGGTGGCGCTGAGCGCGTACTCGCATGTTGAATTCATACTTCATATTTTGGACGTTATGTTTTATATGTATTGATTTATGGTATATAATTACGTATATATTTACGTATTATATTTACGTTTGTGCATTGATTGTTGTATTTATATATTTATAACATTGTTTCAGGTTCTCTTATGCTGAAATTATAGAAATATTAAAGACAGAAGACGATAGTATAGAGGGTACTATCTACACATGACTTCCCAGCAATCATATGTTGAACGATGGCGATAGTGCGCTTGTAGGAGACTTGAAACTTTTGTCAGGGAATCAGCTTCGGGCTGAGGTGCAACTTGAAAATCAGGGATAGTGTTACAGTCCGAAATATTGCGGCAGGAAAATTCAAGTAATGATAATGTCCCTCTGTCGGAGATCGCATCTAGTTCAACGGCTAAAATCTAAATAAGAAGAAAGAAGGTCATAGAAAAAAGAAAGCGGAAAGGGAATGATTTACCGGAGTATCAAAGAAACGAATGGAATTGTTGTAGTAATCGAGAAGTCGCCTAAGTAAACTGCTCGAAAACCTTCATAACACTTATCCGAAATTGCAGATTTGAAAAAAATTAAATTATTTTTATTCATAGTTATAAATTATAAAATATATATTTTTTGTTATTTCTATTAAATGTAAATTTTATATCATTTTTCTTCTATATTAAATTTAAACTTTTCCTTCTAATTATATTTTCTATGATATTTATCTTTTGACTATAATTAAATTTTTTTTTTATATTATTTCCGTTAATTTTTCAATTCCGTTAATTTTTAAATTCAAATCTGCAAATTAAAATTTCGGACATAAGAACACTGAAATCACACAGCTATCCACAGATGGATTGCGAATGCAATCTAACCTAGCCGAGCATGAAGCTTGGAAATTTACTGTTGCGACACCGAGAAGTTGACGACGGACAGATAAGAATCGCGACAGCGATCAGGGAGTTCTTATGGAAAAGATCGAGGTGGGAGGCGTCACGTTAGCGGAGACGATATCGAATCAAGTAACATTAAACAATCGAATTTCCTGTTTTTTCCACCTGAATTCAGTTGTAAAGTGTCGACAAACGCTACAATCCCTGGAATTAGGCACCGTAACATTTTCAACTAAGTGCAATTTTGCACGCAGTGAAAAATGCGCATTTTAAATATCAAGCGGGACGGACTGGTTAGCGGTGCACCAACGTGAGAGATTTGTGCGATCGCGGAGGTGTGCAGTAAGATTCAAAGTGAACACGGGGGATTTCAAAATAAGATTGCATTACTTGGAACGATCATCTGAAGGGTGTCTGCATTGGATCTTGATCCTAGATGTCATTGCTTAATTTTTCAAAACAGTAAACAGCTTATATTTTTATTAGCAGATATGGATCCTTTCCAATGGCAGTCAGAAACCCCTACTTTAAGGTAATAAATGTGCAATTCATTTTAACGAAAACACGAGTTGAAATTTTAATACTGTATTTTAAACGAAAAGCAGGTACAAAAATATAATATTGAGCAAAATCAGTTCTCTCTTCTCCACATGTCGTTTTATTCCTCTGTCGTGTCGTTCTCACCTTTCCAGCCAATTCAAAAAATCTGCAATTTGCCCCACACCTAAGCCATCCTGTTTTAAGCGCAATCCTTGGCGCTACTAATGCTATCGCCTGCATTGTTCTCAAAATATAGCTCGTCTTCTGCACCCACATCTTGATGACTCGGATAACTCATCATATAATCGGCTGCTCTTGTTGCTGCGCCACGCCCGACAATATAGCCGTTTTGTTTAACAGTTGTGACCCAATTTGGGCCTAGGACCTTATGGTGTACCTTCAAACCTCCGGCAAATTGCGTCTTCGGGATGGCAACGATATTTCCAATGTATGAGGTAAACGCTGAACCTCGGTCTGAAATGATCCGTCGAGGGTTTCCGAAAACTGTCGCCTGTTTTTAAGTCTAGTGAAGACCTCTTTACCTACTGCCAACTTTGTAGGATATACTCATAGGAACTGCGTGAAACCGTTGGTAACTACATATTTATGTTTATAGTTTTCGCTCGTTGAAGGCATCGATTCTAAATGATCAATGTGGTACGTGTCCAGCGGACGATTGCCTTTGTCAATAGAATTAACTCATCCCTCTCCTTCTTCCTTTCTGCCAGGATACACGTCATGCAATTTTCGATGAACTTCTTGATATGTGCTTGCATGTGCGGGAACCAAAAGTCAGATTTCAGCAGGCGCTCAACTTTTTTCAGCCTGAAGTGACCGCGATTGTGTGCTTGTCTGATCAAGTCGTATTGCATTGCCTTGGGAATGACTAATCACAAGGAAGTCCGTCTTCGGAGACCGCTTGTGCAGTGCAGATGCCAAACGGAACCTGCAAGACCTTAAACTGCTCATCTGACATTATAAACGACGTGTACTTTATGCTGCCCTCTTTGACTGGAACCCCAATTCGCTGAACACCCTGGCACTCTGCAGTTCGTCAAGCAGATCGTCTATAATCGGCAGTGGGAATCGGTCTCGAACCATCTTTTGATTTAGTAACCGATAGTCGAGGCACATTCTTGTACTACCATTTTTCTTTTTCGTCAACACAATAGGACTAGCATATTCAGATATGCTAGGACGAACAACGCCTTCCTTCATCAGCTGTTGCACAGTCTTGTGACTATCCCGCGTTATTCAGCTGATAACCGTCTGGGACTTTGATGAATTGGCATGTCGTCTTTCAAATGTATCTTCATTTCAGCGTGGGTACGTCTTTCATCCGTCGATAGAAACTGTTGAATGAGCTTCTTTATTTCGTCTTTAATTGTCGTGTTGTGGATTCTTTCTACGCCATGCGAACAATCGTCATTATGTACGCTGATATTAAGTACGCTTTTAACGTCATTTTCTTTGTCGGTCTGGAGTTTAGAAAATACGGTCTTTTGGTTTCAAGTGTGGATTTCAACGAATTCTGACAATCCACCACCCAACAAAACGTCATTGGCCAAAATCTCGTCTGCAACGACATGGAATCGGAAAGTAATCCGATTTTCGTCAAGAGCGGTAGCCATTTTGAAACTGCCCAATGTTTGGAGTCCAGCAATTCCGACTCCGTGAAATAGAACTGTTGCTGTGTCCAACTTCGGTGCTCCAAGTCGGACGTACATTGTCGCATTCGTTAGGTTTAAGTCGCTTCCTAAGTATATAACCGCTTTAACCTCGACGCCATTAATAACAATGACTTTCTACACCTTCTTGTTCGTCGACTGTAAAGTGTTGACACGTCTTTCAGGCGGCTTCAATAGTGAATGTTTTTCACAGGCAGTCGCGATGTGCCCATTCTATTTACAACGAAAGCAATTTGACCCTTTCAACTTATTAGGGCAATTTCTGCTGATGTGTGAAGACTCTCCGCAGTTGAAACATTTTTGCCAGTCGCTGTTTGATTTCGGCTGTGGTTTTGCACTCGTCACTGGCTGTTTTGCTGCCATCTTACATTTCATCGCCTTGTACTGACTCAGCTTCCTCTTCAGCTCTACGATCGTTAAAGCACCGTACAAGATAACTTCACTTGACTCAGCATCAGGGGTACCTTCAACGATATACTGGATTTTGGCCTCGACTTCAATGTCCGCATGGCTGGTGATTTCCAATATTGAGTACAAATACTCTTGGTATGATCGTCTCCTTTTTTCTTCGTCTAACTTAGCTGTCTATGAACATCTTTACTAGTAGTTGTATTCGCGAACTCCGATAACATTTAGAATGCGACCTAAAATTTACGAAGAGCTTAGCAGAGCCACGAAGCAGCTTTTTGGCGTAAATAACTTTTTGAAAGCTAGTCCAACGGGAAAGATTGGTGGTCTTCTCACATGACGTGAGCCACCTTTCCATGTTTTCTGTGCTATCTTTGAATGATAGCTGTGGAGAAAACGCTCTTGCAGCAATCACAATACTAAAACTGAAGCTAAGTCAAAGATACACTTCACGTATGATTTTAACATGTGCGACGTCTACTTACAGATCGTGTATGATTTACTAGTACATTTGGAGTTTGTGTGTTGATTAAGTTTGCTCCATCACTTCCAAAGTGAGCAGCGTTCACCTACGATTCGTTGAAGGTTTCGGCGTGATTAAATTATTATTAGTGGCATCACTTGTAATATCCCATTGTGCTTTTTGTGAAGGTTCCTCGAGCAGTTTGCCTAGGTGGACTGCTCGATTACTACATTTCTTCAGATCACCTCATAGTCTCTACCAAAACTTCTTCGCGTTTAACTCATCTTCAACTTTTATTCATGGATGCCACAAGCAAAAATTTATCTAATAACAATTCGCAGTTCTTCTTTTATTATCGCCTTCAAACTTGTCGTCATCACCCAACTGACTCAAAACTGCCCTCTTTCTTTCCAATTTCCGCTGTCATATAGAGTAACGTGATTGAAGTTCAATACCCGTTGATTCGGTTCCTCCGTTCATCTTTTTACTTGCAATAGTTCCAATGGCATATATTGTGATTCGCATACAATCATCACAACAATAAGCTAGATACATTTGACGAAACTAAAAAGATTTTTCCTGTACCTGGCAAAACTTGAGTCTACTGTATTCGCTGTAAGTGCTAACATCGTTGTCGATTTGGCTTCGTTAATCGTCCAGCCCCTATCCATCATAGACTTCGACTTTCGTCGACATTGCTTCTTTTAGGCGTGCCTGCAACTCGTCCTTTGCACCCGTGGTATTCAGGCCCAACTCATGCAATCGACTCTGTAACTGAACGATTTTTAAGTAGTGCAGCTTATCTGTGACTATTATCGTTGCTTCGGTGTCAACATCTACGCCTACATCATCGGCCGACGTCACCATTTCTCCACCCGTCTGTATTTCTCGTCGTTTGTGCACCCCAAATGTCAAAGCGCTCGTCGTCACGCTAATATAGCGCTTCGTTTGTGTGCCCCAAATTGTAAGGCACTCATCTTGACACACTATTATCGCCTATACGCCTCAAAAATAAGGCACTCCACTTCCACTCACGGTCGCCGTCTATGCACCCCAAAATGTAGGGCGCTCGTCGTTCATACAAAAAATGTGCCCCCCAAAATGAAAGGCATTCGTCGTTAATACACGATGTCGTCGTATGTGCACTCCAAAATGAAACGCACTCGTCGTTGATACATGGTGTTTTTGTATGTGCGCCCCAGAATGAAACATACCGTTGTGGTCTAAGATTAATAAGAACTGGATGGGCTAAGCTCATATAAAATGCATGAGAGAGCATGCGACCGGTTTCTGCTCTCTTCCAAGCGAACAGTCTGTCATTTCCTCCCCGTCTGCCTCTTGGTGGTCACTTTCTTGTTGTTCTTGACTAAGTGTGAACTGACTGTCAAGTTGACATGCAAATTGGACGCCAAATTGGCCAATTTGCAAGTGTCGTTGCGAATTTTATCCGATATTAAAACTGTGGAAAGTGTTCGCGATCTAAATTCGTTCCAAGTGTTTAAAAATTCGATTGCAGTTTGTGATTCAAGTAACTTTAACGTGTGACACTGTGAAATTAATTTAGAATTTCAAAATGAAATGTGAAGTGCCTTCGTGAAAAAATCATAGTGGAAAAGGATCTGTAGGTGTTTCCTTTCACAAGTGAGTAGTAAATATATTAATGTTTTGCATGTTTTTCATACAATGCTGAAGGTTTTTCAAATAGAAAGCAATTTTTTGGTATTGTATGAAAATTTGTTTCCATTGAGCAGCAGCCATGTTTGCTTGTGCAATTTGGCTCTCTCTAAGGTTGCAAACCAGAGCGTAGCAGTAGGAAAAGCGGTCGCAGGGGTTGTTGTAACCATATTGTCACGTGGTTGTCCACTCCAGTATTATTTAATTACTTAATGGTTCTGGTCTTCTCGCCTCAATTCACACGTACACACGATCATCTGTGTGGCACACATGCAAAGCACTCTACATTCATGCACCGTTTTCATCTATCCAAATCGAACAAAAGCGTGCCGCGTCGTCTGACACCGTCTTAACGATTGCACTTCAAAAAGCAAACTCGCACCACTTCGGCACCAGACGTCGTCGTCGTTCTTTTTACCTGCCAAACCGAAAGCACCGCGCTGCTGCGAACACTGCCTTTGTATGTATGTGTGCAAAAACAAGTCGAGACACAATCTGCTACTCTTCGTCGTGGTGTGCCATCGTATAAGTTACCAACACGTTCCCGCAAACTCAGCAGAACACGTGCCAGGTAGAAATGCATCGACCAACAATCAATGAACTCCAGGTAGAAATGCATCGACCAACAATCAATGAACTACAAGGTAGACGCTGCATCAGCAGAAATATCGAATAAAAACATTAATCGATACTAGAATAAGATTCACTTCAATTGTAAATTTAGTCAAATAAAGCTCGTGGAGCATTTTTTTTAGTACAAAACAAAAGTAGTATTTTAACTGGCGCCCAACGTGGGGCTACTAATCGTGACACCGCAAATTTCGCTAAGTAAAACACAGTAAGTGTTCGCGTAAGGATATTGGTCGATCAACAAGACTTTAAATAGATCGTTAAATCGCTTCCTGAGACTGGGAAAGTGAGCCAAAAAAATATCCTTCGGAATCGCGGGAAGATAAAAAGTACCGTAAAAGTAAACGCGAATTGTGAACAAGTGTTACGAAATAGCAACAGCGGTGTTCGTCTGAGGGAAAGAGGCCCCCAAAGTAGCCAAGCACAAGGCAAAAGGACGTTAAGGATTTAACAGCCACCCTCAGCATCGATTTAGTAGCCAACCCAACGTGACGACGAAAAAGATATCCTGGAAGAAAAGCAACATAGAATTGCAAAGGAATCAACGGAGTCACCGAATATGTATTTGAGCTTTGCAGCAATAATATTGTAAGCTTAAAACTAGATCAATAAAAAATCAAGTGAAATAATTAAATTGAAAAGCAAAAGAAACTTATTGAAAATTGTGAAAAGAAATACATTCAAAAACAAAATTAATGGAAGTTATTAGAACTATCATATTTTATATTACTTTACAAGCAAAATATAAAAAAAATTCTATTGCAAACGATAATTTTCATCAAAAAAAAACTTTTTTTTACATTTTATTGCGAATAAATTTTTTCAGCCAGTGAAATTGTGAAAAGTGAAATTGGTTATCTTTTCCTATCTGAAAGTGAATTCGGTTATTTTTTTATTTGTCCTAAGGAAACTATAGGACGCTAGTGATCTCTCGATATAAATACATAGTGTTATTCTGTGTCGTTCTCGCCCTACAAAATTTTTTTTGCTCGTGCAGAAATCCTCCATTCCAAAAATTTATTGTTATCCTTTCCCTTGTTTTCCGCTAAAATCAACGGTGTTTTATTGTGTGCCAAAGCCCTTCCTTTTTGTGTGAGACCTCCCGCCTTGCGTAAAATTTTCTTTTGTGAGAATAATGGCCAACCGAAATAACCTAATCAGGCCTCCACGCCTAAACCAAAATGAACTTCCACCCGTAATGGAGGAAGAGGGTGCAGCAGCAAACCCCCCAAATCCTCCGCAAAATATCCAGAATCATGGCGACCTCGTTCGGTTAATAACCCAACTAGTGTCAGAAACGCTTCACATTCAAGGGAGACAGATATTTGATTCATTTATGAATCCTGCCTCTGATCCAAACCAGGATCAGGACGTGCCCATAAACATAGACGCCGAAAGGGATTTATCCGACATGGATAAAATCCCAGACGTCGTGAAAAGTCTACGAGCCTTCTCCGGCGACCCAAGCGAATTTTGTTCGTGGAGAAAAAGTGTGGAAAGAATTCTAACGATTTATAGACACCTTCAAGGGACACCGAAATACTACGGTATCCTTTCCGTTATACGCAACAAGATTGTAGGACAAGCAGACATTGCTCTCGAGTCCTACAATACACCCTTGAATTGCCCGAAAATATCGAAGTGCTTAACGCTGCATTACGCGGATCAACGCGATCTTGGTACTCTAGAGTATCAATTGACGACCTTGGTACAAGGAAATAGTACTATACATGAATTTTACCATATTGTGTACCATCATTTGTCACTCATCCTCAACAAACTATCTTCTCTGGCCATGGGAGATGAATCAATGAGGAATATGACGCAATGCTACAGGGACAAAGCGTTAGACACATTTGTGCGTGGTCTCAAAGGTGATCTCCCACGTCTTCTAAGCATTCGAGAACCTGTAGATCTCCCACAGGCTCTGCATCTTTGTTTGAAACTACAAAATGTCGATTTTAGGGCTCAACATGCCTTGAGCTCACAAAATCCAAGTAGAAGGACCTACTCAAACACACCACCTCCACTACCACCAAGAAGGAATAATGCACATCATCCACCAGTACAAGGCCACATTCCAAGAAGGGATTTTCACCCTGAATTACTACACAACCCTAGCGTACCACAGCCTCCACAATTTCGTCGCCCGAATCCGCAATTTAACCAATTTCCCCCAAACCATCGACCATTTGCACCCAATCCAAACTTTAGGCAACTACCTCCAAAACCCAGGCAGTACGAGCCGATGGACATTGATCAGACTATCAGATCAAGGGCCATAAACTACCAAAATCGGCCCCAAAATCAATATCAGCACACTGCCCAAAAACGACCAACATCTCAAATGGCCCATGTACCTAACAAGCAGCAAAGGATATTTAATGTAGAGCAAAGTAGCGTTGCCCCTGACGAAAACTACGATACTGCACAATACGAACAATAATATTACTACGACGAAACAGTTGATTACGAAGACCCACCTACTGAATACGATAATACTAACGCAACTACAGACGTTACTGACCAGAATACCGAAAACGAACAGGACAACGTTCATTTTTTAGATTGTCCCATGTATGGAATACGCTGCGAAGAGCGGAGAAAAGCTAAAATTCCTTATTGACACAGGCTCGAATAAGAACTATATTCAGCCTAGATTTATACGGTATCCCATAGAAAATGAAAAACCCTTTAACGTAAATTTTGTTGGTGGATCAATCAACATAACACACCACGCCTTTATCCCCTTATTTGGACCCAATATCGAGAAAATCAAATTCTTCATATTATCACCCTTAAAGACATTTGCAGGTATAATTGGCAATGACAGTCTAAAATCCCTCCAGGCAGTTATCCACACTGACAACAACTTCATGACTATTAAGGGCAATATCCGCATTCCTCTTAGGCAACATGCTTCCCAAACCGTGAATCACTTGAATCTAAGAACCGAACACATGACCAAAACGCAAATCAAAAATCTTAAACATATCCTTGAAAGGTATCCCAACATATCATCGGAACCAAACAGAAGTCTGACCTTTATAACCACCGTTAAAGGAGAAATTCGTACGACAACAAACGACCCTGTCTATGCGAAGTCCTACCCGTACCCAATGGCTCTGAAGGACGAAGTTGAAAAAGAAATTCGACAGCTCTTAAAGGACAACATTATACGTCCTTCGAAGTCCCCCTATAATGCACCAGTCTGGATAGTAAATAAAAAACAGGATGCATCAGGAGAGAGAAAATTTCGAATGGTAATTGACTATCGAAAATTGAACTCCATCACAGTAACCGATGCCTATCCCATTCCCGACATCAACGATGTCCTCTCCAATCTTGGAGAAAATCAATATTTTTCGACCATCGATCTAAAAAGCGGGTTTCATCAGATTCCCTTAAGAGAGCGCGACATTGAGAAAACAGCTTTCTCAATTAATAACGGCAAATATGAGTTTGTCCGCCTTCCATTTGGCCTGAAAAATGGTCCAGCAATCTTCCAAAGAGTACTCGACGATATTTTTCGAGAGCATATTGGAAAACGTTGCCGCATCTACATAGATGATATTATAGTTTTCGGTAAGACCGAAAAAGAGCACTTCGAAAATCTAGACATAGTCCTCAAGACCCTCAAAGATGCCAACATGAAAATCAACCTCGATAAATGTGAATTCCTCAAGAAAGAAGTTGAATTTTTAGGCTTCATAGTCAGTGTAGATGGCATCAAGACAAACTACAAGAAAGTCGAAGCAATCGCTTCATTCCCACTTCCAAAAACACTCAAAGACTTACGTTCTTTCCTAGGCATGTCAGGATACTATCGACGATTTATCCAGGATTATGCAAAAATCGCTAAGCCCCTGACATCCCTTTTAAGAGGGGAGGATGGACGAGTTTCAAAAAACTCATCCAAAAATAAACCAATCTCCCTCGATAAAGAGGCAACAGCAGCGTATGACAAACTCAAAAACATTCTCATATCCCAAGACGTCGTACTTTCACACCCAGACTTTACAAAACCATTTGAGCTAACAACCGATGCGTCTAATTATGCGATCGGTGCCGTATTGTCCCAAAATAACAAACCAATCTCATTCTTGTCAAGAACTCTCAGTAAAACTGAGGAGAACTACGCAACGAATGAAAAGGAGATGTTAGCAATTATTTGGTCACTAAACTCCCTCCGAAATTATCTATATGGCTCTAGTCATGTACGAATTTTTACCGATCATCAGCCCCTCACATACGCACTCAGTTCAAAAAATACCAACAGCAAACTTAAACGCTGGAAAGCTATTCTCGAGGAATATGATTACGAGTTACGTTATAAACCGGGTAAGGCAAATGTTGTTGCTAATTCCCTTTCCAGACCTCCTCAAACAATAAAAACAATGACCACCGTGACGCACGACACAAACGAAATAAACTCTATGACACCTACGGAACACAGTGACGACAGTTCAGCACAAAATTTAATCCCTTCTATAGAATCCCCAGTCAACGTATTTAAGAATCAACTCCTTCTTAAAATAGGAGAAGAGAACAGCTATCAGATTATAAATCCCTTTGAAAACTATACAAGGCACATCATTATCCAAAGAAATTACTCCGAAAGCGACATAATAAATATTTTTAGAAGATATCTGAATCCACACCTTATTAATGGACTCCTGACTGACGAACCTACAATGGGTCTCATCCAAACTATATATCCCCACCACTTCAAAGACTACAGGATTTGTTTCACTCAAAAACTAGTAGAAGATATTGCCAACGAGGCGGAGCAAGAAGAACGAATCCCTCGAATCCATAAAAGAGCACACCGTAATGCGGAAGAAAACCGCAAACAACTTTTAGAGAATTTCTATTTCCCGAAAATGGCTTCAAAAGTTAGGCAACTGGTTAAACTGTGTACCACATGCAAAGAGAATAAATACGACAGACACCCGAACAAACCATACTTAGAACCGACACCCATTCCCCAATACCCTGGACATATCGTACACATTGACATATTCATGACTGAGAAGAAGCGCGTACTCACTGCTATTGACAAATTCACTAAATTTGTTCAAGCCAAAGTCATACCAACAAAATCCGCTGAGGACGTTAAAAGACCTCTACGGGACATACTGTTCTTCTACTGTATCCCCGAAATAGTGGTTATCGACAACGAAGGAGCTCTTAGATCCGCGTCCTTAGAGTCGATGATAGAAGACGAGCTTAAAATTAAACTCTTTCGCACTCCACCGTATAAGAGTGAGGTCAACGGCCAAATCGAGCGCTGGCACTCCACTCTGATAGAGATAATGAGATGTCTGAAATGTGACGGACCTCCTAGACCTTTCGACGAACTCCTAGAACGTGCAGTGAATGAGTATAATTTTACCATTCACTCAACAACGGGTAAGAAGCCAGTAGAATTGTATCTCGGCCGAATACCTAACCTCACCCCCGAAGAACTAGAAAATGCACGTCTGAGTAATATAGAGAAGATCAAACGCAAACAGATGACCGACATGACCAAACACAACAAAACACGACAACCCATAAAGACTTACGACACAGGACAGGTTGTTTACGTCAGACAGAATAAACGAATTGGAACTAAACTAACCCCTAGATACCGACAAGAGATTGTTAAAGAGAACAGAAATACGACCATACTAACTGAATCTGGCAAAATAGAACATAAGGATAAAATTCGAAATTAATTTCTTTCAGGCTCTTCGCCCACGTGACGGACGCAAACGTACAAATTCTGGACTATACCAATTCACAAATTATTTCCTTCTACCTGGGACAGACAAAGATCAAGGACGGAAATTTCAAGATAATTCACATTATCAACCTAGACCAGTACGAACGATTTGTCACTGACGCTCATTCTATCTTAAATTTATCGATAGTTCAACACAACCCACTCTCAAAATACCTAATGCACGAATTCCACCAAATTGAAACCTTAATTCAGAACCTAAAACCCCGAAAGATGAAGAGATCACTAGATTTCCTAGGCTCGGCATGGAAATGGATTGCCGGAAGTCCTGATCACGAAGATTTAATAACAATAAGAGAAAAGATAACCAACGTCCTAAATAATAATAATAAACAAGTTGTAATAAACGAATTATATAATCAACAAATTAACAAGATTACGAAAGTCACGAACGACATACAAAAAATATTAAATGAAGAAAAAAAGACGAACAATAGTATCTTTTCCGAATTGAAATACAAAATGAAGATTATTAAGGAAGAACTCAAAAACATTAATTATGCTATACATTGGGCAAAAATGGGAGTCATAAACTCCCTCATCCTATCAAAAAAAGAAATAAATCTAGCTACTAATATATTAAACAAAGATTTGTTACCTTTTTCAACTATAGAAGAAGCATTAGAATTAGCTGGCATCAAAATCATTTGCAATCATGAAACTATACTTTACATAATCAATATTCCAACCACAAGACAGGAAACATATGAAACTGTATTAATTAAACCTATAAAAAAAGGAAATGTAATAACAGAAATACCTTTTGAGAAAATATTAAGAAATAAAAAGAAATTATATGGTATAAAAAATGATAATTGTAAGTATTACAACAATTTGTTCAATTGTAAGGAATCAGATTTAGTAGATATTAGTTCAACCGATTGTTTGCCAAAACTGCTGCAAAGCTCAAATGCCACCTGTAATAGAATCAGCGGTCTACAAGTACCTAACATCGAGGAAATTTCACCTGGCAACCTACTGCTAAATGCGTTCCATGGTCAAGTTGAAGTAGAAAACACCACGCACCTCCTTAACGGAACATACTTAATCAAATTCCACAATACTTCTATCGGAATAAACGGCCAAAAATATGAAGCGCATGAAATATCAACGATCAACGCTTTACCTGCAATACTCCAGCCTACTCCCGAGGGGAAACTATATGGCGGACATTTATCTCTCGAAATGTTGGACGAAACTAAAATCAATAACACCGAGAAGATAGAATTGCTGAAATCGAGTCACGAAATTCACCAATATACGACGTATGGTATAATCATCCTCATGGTAACCGTAACATCAACCTACCTGATATTAAAGATCTGTCTCCAGCAAAGCAACACCTCATCAACGGTAACCTCGCCTATAGCAGAGGTCAGAGTCGTACCATCTCCGATGCCATCAACAACAAGCTATCCATCAACAATAGTAGGCCAAGCGCAGCCCAGGTTTAATAACCTTCCTTATTTCTAACGATAGTGGACTATCGTTCTTAGAGGGGGAAGAGTTACCAACACGTTCCCGCAAACTCAGCAGAACACGTGCCAGGTAGAAATGCATCGACCAACAATCAATGAACTCCAGGTAGAAATGCATCGACCAACAATCAATGAACTACAAGGTAGACGCTGCATCAGCAGAAATATCGAATAAAAACATTAATCGATACTAGAATAAGATTCACTTCAATTGTAAATTTAGTCAAATAAAGCTCGTGGAGCATTTTTTTTAGTACAAAACAAAAGTAGTATTTTAACTTATATGCCTCGGAAAAGTGAGAAACGCTGTGTTGCTCCGTGTCACCGTCCGTGCTTGTAACAAGACACGCTACGTTGCTCTGCGTCGTCGTAGGTGCACCGAATCCCGGTTGAGCCCCAAATTTGTGGGGCATGTTTTACCGGAAAAACGAGTTGAAGTTTTAATACTGTATTTTAAACGAAAAGTAGATACAAAAATATAATATAGGGCAAAATCAGTTCTCTAGTCGCGCCTGTCTTTTTCCTCTGTCGTATCGTTCTCATCTCTCCAGCGAATTAAAAAAATCCGCAGTTCGCCCCGCATAAATTCTTCTATTTTAGGACTATTGTTGGTTTTTAGTACAAGTTAGCCCGACTTTTGCAGCCTTTTTGTTTCATGATAGATTTTCGATCCGATTGGATTGCAAAATGAATGAGTACATACTCAACAATATTTTTCAATAATTTAAGAGATAATGAGATACTCTATTACTAAGCTAATGCCCAAAAGGAGCTGTAGTGCTAAAGCAAACAAAAAAAAAAATTAATAAAATGTGGGGAGATCATAATAACGAAGTTTATGAATTCATAAATACTCATTTTTCTCTTATTTGATACTTTCCATAAAATTCATATTGGTTATAATAAATTTATAGAATGTGAACGATCTATTAATGCTTTCTCTACTTAAGAAAACAATATGAAAATAATAAACCCAATTTATGCCAACAATACAAGCTCGTAACTTTCTCCTCAAATTGCCTTGCACAATCCTTCCAAGCACCTATAAAATAGTGACCCCACACTTCAACCAGCTAATTGCCTTCGTCTTCCCAAATAAACTTTAATGGCCCTCCAACGCTCATAACCATTCATAAAGCCCAGCAAATGCAATATCTTGACAAGAATAAACTGTTGCTTCCACCAGCCCCACACCTATCAAAAATCGATTTTACTCTTGGCTGGAAGTCTCCACATTGAACACTGAAACCCTTTCATCCATGCCGTTATCTTCTACGTTATCTGCCATCATGTGTTTCAAACACAGGTAAAATGTTATCTTGGCATTACCTTCCTTTTATATGTCTACCCTCATGGTCGGAAATCCTTAACCCGGAGCTATTGCAACAACCGCCATCATCTTTGGAAAAGTCAACGTAGCCGTGTCGGTAGACAGCAACCACCTATAGGAGTTCGCACGGAAGACAGTAAAGTGTTTTTGGTGCAGCCAGAAATTCAATATTTTTTATTAATGCCAGTAGGTGATTTTAATCTTTGGGCGGAAAAAGATTTTCTTACATCTTTCCATAGCACACATATTCGAAGATGTTTCTACCGTTGAAGGGAAACGTGCATACGAGAACAGAGCGAAAACGATTTACGACGAAATTTTTAAATTTCCTTTTTCGTGAGGAAGAAGACGATTTCCTTGAAAATAAATTGATAAAATATGGTAATGGATATATGTCGGGGTCATCGTGGAGTAGATTCTGGTAAGGAAATATGCTTCATATCAGTATGGAAGATATTAACAACGTGAGGATAAATAAACGCTTGGAAGCTTAATAGCGCGCCAAAAGTGACTTGCGAAAATATCTACTCGCTCGGAAGGCACTTTATCCTACTTATCTGTTTATTAAAATGAAATGTGGTGGAAATACTTTAGGGACTTGGATGGTGTTTCCTTTTTGCTACTTCGCTTATCAACTGAATGGCAACTTTCTCAAGAACTCATTAACCCAATCATTTCGATTGGAATCTTCGAGTGATTCAATGGAAGACTTGATTTTGGGTTCAATTATTTTCTCATTGAATTGATATCCATTGCGGTTGATTTTGCATCAAAGAAGTCAATGGAAGCTGATTTCATAAATCATTGAAAGTCATGAACCCTGGGGAAAGGTTTTGATTTTTCCTGTGGGATCAACAAGCTGTCGACCTAAAAACTTCAGAGATTCTAGGACTATCATGAATACAAGAAAGTTAACGTCAGCAAATGAATAAAAGATACATACAACGATGGTACGTAATTTGACCTTCATCAAAATTATTCGAATCTAAATATCTATGGATTCCAACGTATTAGATATAATGTGAAGCAAACAGTCGTGAATATATTGCTGGAACTTATTTTGCCAACCATCCTATATACAATATTTAGAGCGGGAGAAATGATGTCATACATGTCTTTTAGTGGATAAATTTAAAGCAATCAAACTGTGTTGGTTATGTTGGTATGGTACAGCATCTTTAATGTAAATAGGTTGCAGTTTTACCTTCTCATGTTGGTTGTGTTGTTCTTTTGAATCGGAAAAAGTTGTTCCTAAGCTGCTCTTGCCCAAGATTCCCGTCAGTTCACTCTTAGGCAAAGTGACCAATTACCTGTTCTTGGGCAAGATAATCGTAAGGTTACTACTCCTCATTTACATGCACATTGTGCGTTAAAATTTTTAATATTTTTCAATAAATGAAGAAAACACTCATCCTTGCATATTCAATAAGGCTCTTCATGGTGGTTACTAGACACTTTTTGTAAAGACTAGCGAGAGCAATTTTTAACTAGCTAACTCGCAAAGCAAGCGGCGGCCTAACAATACGCTCCCATCAAACCGCAGATTACTGATAAACGAAGAACTCTCACATTCGACCGGGGATAGGAGTCTTTAATAATTTGTTCGATCTTCCCGATCTTTCTGAATTGATCCCTCAGTGATTCAAAGACATTAAGTCAGAAGCTGTTCCAAGGAATCCTTCTCTTAATGTCATCGGATTCGGACGCTCGATAGTCTACCCCGTGGTATCTACTAGTCGGCCAGCTAGTTAAGAGAGAGATTCGGTCCTATCTCGAGTAGAACTGCCGCTCGATTACATTTTCTGGCTACCGTCAAATATTCAGCCAATAGGCACCAACCACATACACAAAATCCAACCAACATCACCTACTTAAAACCAGTCATAAAAGCGACACCCTGAACCCGAGCCGATCGTTGGTATAAATATAAGCGGACCTAGTGCTAAGATTCATTCTGAGTTCAAGTCGAGCACTCATCGAGCTAGCATGGATCGAGCAGCTTAAGAGTTTCTAAGGATTTGTTTGAAAATTTGAATTTGGTGGAAATCGGAAATTTGGAGGGATTTCGGAATGGGCGATGGACATAAAGCTCCTACACTTTCCAGTGCTCCAATTGCCAAAGATTTAGCCATGTCGCTTCTAACTGTGGACTTGAAGTCCACAAGTCCATTGTATGTCCAACCTTTTTTATATCGGAAACAAGACGAAAAAACAGACAGTGCATCTGCGAAAATACAAGATTATCAGGCGTGATGATCCAGAAGGATTTCGTGAAAGTCCAAATGCACGGCCTTCCAAGTCTGAAATGTATTCAAGCAGATATAATATCCTCTGTGCTGGCAGGGTGCACCTTTGACTTTGTGGGGGTCTATGTTTAACATCGATATCCGGTGAGGGAACTCATTGACGACTTGGAAACAGTGCTTACTCTGTGCAAAAAATTCGGTTTCTTTGCCGTGGGAGGTGATTTCAATGCGAAGCATCCCTTATGGGGAAATATTGCATCTAATGGCTATGGAACGGCTTTCTCTAACTGGATTCAATCAAATACGAATCCCATATTGATTACCTAGAGGAAGTCTACCTTCCTCTAAAGCTCGTCTTTTAGTGACTTTTTCATCGTGTCTGCCAATATGTAAATCTCTCCCACAGTTGGGAAAATTCCGAATGTGGAGTTCTTGCCGCCGAGTTTGTCTGTCTGTGAAAAAATGTGTGAAACTTGGCGTTGCAGATTTCCAATTTTTCATTCCACACAAGCGAATCGATTGGGCAGCAATTAGCGCTGATCTTGATGGAAAATTGAAGGGAATTTCGATCAATTCCTGAAATCAATGAGGGAGTTGTATATATGAAATTCAACTCAAGATACGGTCACCTCAAAGATCTCTACTAAGAAATCCTCCACAAATTATTTTTATCGAGATTTACCAGCTACTCACAAGAATCTACCACTGCAATTTAAATATGCTCAGTTGGGAGTATGAACGTATTCATCTCGTAATTGTTTCTCTATATGATTGAGATCGTGGGGAATCACGGCTTTTGCTAACGAGAAATTTGAACAGGCCCTGGGAAGTATCAAACCTAATCCTTGTATGTTTTCTCATATCAATACGATAACTGGCTGAAAAAGGCTGCCCGAGGTCCTCACTTTTGATGGGTTCATGCTGATGAATGACAAACCTGTTGCTGACTCTTTGGTAAAAATGTTTGCAAAAACATTACAAGGAGAGAAAGCAAGTGAAGACTTTTCCACATTATTTCTAAAGTGAGCAGCACCACAACGAATTTCGACAGGGACCATGAGCAATTGTGCTTGACCAGATTCTCTGATACAAGTCCCTCTGACGTACCTACAGGCCATGGTCTGTTTGTCAGCCCTGAGAGATTAACTTTCTTGGCACTGGAGTGAAATTTAAAAAAATCAGCAGAGGCTGATGGAATCTACAATTATATGCTCAAAAGGCTTTCCTATGTTTTCTTTGCTCTCATCACAATCATTCTAAATAATTGCATTAACATTTGCTACTCTCCTCAGCAATGGAAATGTTCATAAATATTTGCGATACACAAGAAGTCGGGCAGAAATGACGTGGTCGATAATCATCTGGTTTCACTGCTTCCAGATATTGGTAGGCTACTCGAAAGAGTGATATTTGAGAGCATCTTAGAATTCTCGACGAGGGTAAAAATTGAGCCGGATAGAGGATTTCGCCGACTAAATGGCCGTGTTCCAAGCCGATATAACGAAAAGTTGCTGCAACAATAAGCTTGTTGTAGCTTGCCTGATCGATATGGAGAAAGTTTCTGACTCTGTATGGATCAATAGGCTTCCCTTAGATAGACTTTCGTTTTCCGGCCCATGAGGGGGGCGAACAGCCTTTGCAGTGGTTAGTGGAGCTAGGTCAGACCCATTTTGTATTGACCCATTTTGTATTGACTTCAGACCCATTTCGTATTGACTTGGGGGTCCCACAGAGGTCAATATTAGGCCCATTTCTTTTCAACATATTCACCTCTGATGTCCCGGGCGTAAGAGATGAATATAAGCCCGAAATCCAGGAGAATATCTTCATTGACTACTTGTTAGTATAGTTATCTGAGCACAAGTTGCACTTTGCTAAGATGAGGCTCAAACAATCTTTGGAATCTACTACTGCATATTACTGGAAATGGGAAATTAAGGTAAATGCAAAGAAAAGTGAATTAATTGTGTTCAAGCACCCCCACAATAACTTTGATCTTGCTAGAGGCATCTGTGACTCTAGGATTAAGTTAAATGGGTAGAGAGCGCACTGCTCGAGGCAAACAAAGTATTGGGGGGTTATTTTTGACAGGAAAGCTACCTTCAGTGCTCACTTTGACAATTTTTGAAAGAAGTGACTAATGCATACCATTTTCTTATACCTCTTTTCAGGAAACAGTCCACAGCGAGCAATCGAGTCAAAGTTTTGCTTATAAAACCTTGATTCGTCCGATCATCACATATGTGGTGATGATATGGAATGGGGCTCCGAAAACAAAATGGGGTAAGATAGAATCAGTGGGATGAAAAACACTTTGGGCTGGCACAGGCTTATATAGATGGGAAGACAGATGGCCTTCCCATACGAAGCGCTGTACCAGAAGGCAGCAATGGAGCCAATCAAATCGTATGCGGAAAAGCTGGTGGAATCAGGAGAGCCGTAGAACGCAAGGCGGAAGTAGTCAGGACAGCGACGGACAACCGCTCAATGGATGCAGCGAACGAGTAGCTTTGAGGTAGTCTTAAAGAAAGGACTCAATTCTTGTTAAAGCTAATGAATTTTATACCAAATTTCTTTTTTTAATCTATTAATGTTTGATCATGTTGTGGGTGTTAAGTTTTTTAAAATCGAAAAAATTAATATTGTAATCTGGGTAAAGTAAGTGATTTTTCGCCGGGGAACCCGCATGAATATTGTAAGGTTAAGTTATTTATAAATTGTTTTGCGTAAAATTAAGAAAAAATCAGCAAATAAAGATCTGGAATCTTGCTAGGATTCATTCGATATACGACATTACCAATAAAGAAGTATGGAAATATCATCTGAAGTGGGATACAACTGCTGTTGAGCAAGACCTCAAAGGAATTTTTCTATTCTAACATCTTGCAAAAAGTAAAAACAACCATAAGCTTTTCGATTTGAAGGAAAACCCAAATGAATTTTTCAATTCCACATCTCACAAAGAGTAAAAACAACCAAAGGCTTTTTGATATCAAGAAAAATATAAAAATATTTTTCCATTCCACATCTTTCAAAGAGTAAAAACAACCAAAGGCCTTGCGATTTGAAGAAAAATCCAAAAAAAATTTTATAATTTCAACATCTTACAAAGACTAAAAACAATAAAAAGCTTATGTTTTCGTGTTTGCAATTTCTGTACAAAGAGTAACAGGTGGCATTTTTCTCACAATAGGTGGTAGTGACATTGCCTTGGAGGATGGATAATCTGCAAAAACCAGCTGTCAGTTAGGCCGCTCGGAAGCTATTGTAGACGTCGTTTGCCACAGGCTGAAGGTAAAGCGTCTCAGGGACAGCGTCAAGTTTGCCTCGTTTCAACCCACACATGTTCGGTTTTCGATCCTACAATAATGCCACGAAGTAGACAAGTACGTTGAAAAATACGGAATAGATGATTTCGATACTTTTTGAAAAGTGCAAAGTGCATTGAAAGGACCAGCTAAAAACTAGCATGATCACGTGGCTGACTGAATTAATTAGTGCCTGGACTTAAAAAAGCACCTTATCTAAAAATTTTCAGTTGGGGACGATATCGAACTGATCTTCAGAGATGCGGATAATTATGAAAGCCGCGATGCCAACAATTGTCGATTGTTTGTACTTGAAAAGTTTTCACGCCTTCGCCGGTTACGTTTTTCTATAGCAGATGATTTATTGGTCAATTTAGTTTTTGGCGCTTTATCCAATGAAATTCTTTGAAATCCTTACGAAGCTACTTTACCGGCTAGCATCGATGAATTAATAAATAAACTATTGGCAGCCCGTACGCCAATCTAATCTACTTAATGTAAATCTGAGAAATGCCTGCATCTAATAATAAAGTAGTGCACCACCAATTTCGGTTATCATTGTGAGTAGTCAGGACATTTGGCGAAACATTGCACCAAACAATCGCGACGTTATTGCCGAAAACCTTTTCGCTGATAGGATATCTTCTCTGAGATGCTCCTTCAGCTCAGCCACGACATCGTTCTCGTCGTATGAATTGTGCACGCCTTTTAGAAGGAAAAACTATTTTCTCTCTCCTAAAAGGGTGTAAGTGGATTCTACGTCTAGCATTCGTTGCGTGTAGGCGTGTTTCTAATTCGCTCCTGTCAAGAATTTTTTTAAATCAAAATAATTTTTTTAAAAACGTCAATTAGAAAGTAATTTTAGAAAAAAACTTATTACCTCGTCGAACTATTCGAACAATTTTCGAGTATCTGAATTTTACCTGCGAGAAAATTTCTAAAAAACACAAAAAAAGAAGAAACATTTTTTTTTCACCGGGGGGATGGAGGAGCTCGACGGCTTCCCACCGCTAGAGGGCCCAGGACCAGGCATTACTAATACGACGAATGATAAAATCACGAAGCGGAAAAACGATCAAGACAGCTGTGAGCATGGCAAGCATATTATGCTTTCAAGTAAAGAGTGCGAAAGAGTAACCAGAGAAAACGCAAAGGTTACTAAACAAAACGATGAGATGAAACTCCGAATACAAAGTTTGGAGGAGATGGTCCGGACATTAACCAATGCGAACAAAACAAAAGTGATGAAGCCACAGAGTACGTCCGGCAAAGAAGAAACGATAACAAATAAGAAGAGTCAGAAAAAGGAAGCGAGAACAAACAAGACCAACGAAAAAACAGTAGCAACGCAAAAGGCGAATACGAGAAAGACATCAATTCATGATGCTGAAAACATACTAAGCGCAGGAGGAGCAAACTGCGATGAATGACGAAATGGACATCGAGATGGAGTACCAATATAGCATAAGTAATATTAATGATTGTAGCAATGATTTCATTGAATATTTAAAATCAAAAAATTAAGGAGAAGGAGAAGAAGCCAACCGGTGGATCTGCTGATTCTCCTATTAAAAATAACAAGATAAATGAGAAAGTTCCTCCAATTAACGTTTTTGGGCAGCGTGGAGGAGATATGATTCGGTTATTGGTAGCCGAACATCAAATCGATAACTTTGAAGTTAAGAGAGTGACTGTTGATAAACTCACAATTACGGCAAAAACATTGGCTGATTTCAAACTGGCGTAAGATGTTCTTAATAGTGTAAAAGCTCCCCACTTCACATATACGCCAAAGGCGGAAAAAACTCAGACCTTCCTGTTGAAAGGCTTGGAGTGTGGTGAGAATACAGTTGATCCCCTTGAAATGCTGCAGGAAGCAGCACCAGCTGTTAAGTTCATCAGTGTGAAAAATTTTGCTACAAGGAGATCAACTGTTGATGGCAAAATATTACCATTTTATTTGGTTCAAATTTCTAACGATAGCAGTCCGAGTGCCCTCTAACAGGTTAGGTACTTAAACTTTAGAGTTGTGAGGTGGGAGCGCCTCCAAAAAACTAAGGTCAACCAGTGTTACAGGTGCCAAAGATTCGGTCATTTGACTGCCAATTGTGCCATGCACTATCACTGTGTTAAATGCAAAGATATTTACGCCCCCGGTGAGTGCAAATTGGCTCAGATGGAGCCAAAAGAAAAATTAAAGTGTGTTAACTGCGCTATATTTGGTCATCCAGCATCATATCGAGGATGCCCTCGGTATCAAGATGCGAGAGTTAAATTTTCCCCGAAACAAACCCAAGTACGTCAAAACTTGTTGCCTCCCAACTTTGTCAAACCCGGAGTATCATATGCACTTGCTGCTAGAGGACCAGCGGACAACAATATAAATAAAATAAATAATGTGAGCGGCAATAATGAGCTGTTTCTCAAAATTTACCAACAGCTTGAATCTCTTTCAGATAGAATCAATAAACAAGACCAAAAAATCAATTTCGTTTATCAGCGATTAGGCCAACATACTTCAAAATAGTTTGTCATCCACTCACATTCCCATGGATGGGATTCGTCTCATCTCGATCAACGTCAACTCTTTTAATGCTATACATCGGCATGATTATCTCCTTGAATTCATTGTTACTTATACTCGAATTGAACAGGCTGCATAATTATTATATTCTTGCTGGTGTTCTGAACGCCAAGCATACATCATGGCTGAACGCCACTTATAATCCAAGAGGTGTATTCCTGAAATCGTGGATAACAGAGAGCCAAATTGAATACAGGTGCAGTCTATATGGGTCAGAGTTCCCAACATTCCCTAGGGCAAATTCATATTTGGACATCTGCATTGCTGACGCAAGACTTGAATCCAGCTTTAATAGTCCTCAATGGAAACTGCAGGTGCTTCCTTATGATAGCGACCATAACGCAATCGTAATGGAAATCAATCATCCAAGGGATGATTTCTTCCTCATTCCAGTTCAACGTGAAAATCATCATTCATCAAAAAAACAGACTGGGGAAAGTTTCAAAGAAGTTTAATTGGGAGTCTCAGAAGCAAAGTCCCCCTTCTGATGCTGGCAACACTTGCTCAATGGTTCCGAATGACAGGAATCTAACTAATGATGAAATATATCTTTACTTGTCGAAGTTAGAGAAGCTGATCTTGGAAACGATTGAGAAAGTAGTTCCCGAGATTAAACATCGAAACAATCTGGAAGGATATGAAACACCAACCATCGCAATGTTGAAAAGATTGAAACGCCTTCTTCTCACACGCGTCAACAATATTTATCGACGATTTTTGGACTACAACCATCCTTCGTTGGCTTTGTTGAAATTACACCTGAAGAATGTCCGGAACTTAGTCCATTCATACTTCAGGAGTGAGGTCAGCAATCAATGGGCGGAAAAATTGAGGGGTATTAGCCCACAGGACCCCGAGGGCGTGTTCGCGAAAGTGAATAGCATATTCCGCAAGAGGTCTCGAGTGAAGGTATCGAATCTTGAAGTCACTAGTGATGAGATAAATCTTCTCGATAGGGCTGGTATCGAAATTGATAGTACGACTCCGGATAGAAATGGAAACAGGGTTTTTTGTGAGGGATTGCATAAAATTCTTCATTTCAATGAAAAATTAACATCTGACCTCATATCGAGCTTGAATCTTATTGATTATTTTGTCAGCTATGATGACTTGTGTTTCATTTTTCGCAGGATGACCAATAAAAAATCATGTGGTACTGATGGTATTCCAAATTGAGTTCTCCAACATTAGCCTGAGGTTGCTACTAGGAATTATTGCATATTGTTCAACAACATGTTGAGCAATTTATATTTCCCAAATGAGTGGAAAAAGGCTAAGGTATTTCCGACCTTGAAGAAAGGAAAGAATCTTCATGCCCCATAAGCTTTCGCCCGATCAGCTTGCTGCCTAACATCAGCAAGGTGTTTGAAGTGATAGTCAACAGAGCATTAAACTCCCACATTGAGGGATATGAATTGATAGCGACTTGCCAATTTGGTTTTTGTGCCAGGCATTCGACCACACATGCAATAACGAAAGTAACCTCAGACATCTGTTGGAAACTAAACAACAGAGAATGTGTTGGAGCATGTCTCATTGATATGGAGAAAGCCTCCGATACCATATGGTAAGATGGACTAGTTTTTAAACTCCTTCAGGACAAGTTCCCGAGATACCTTGTCGCCATGATGTGCAATATGTTATGCGGGAAATCGTTTGTTGTAACTGATGGAAATCTGACAACAATGCGTGAATTCAAGGTCTTGAATGGTCTACAGGAAGGAACAGTTACTGCGCCTCTGCTCTTCTCAATCTTCATTCGCAAGCTTTTGAATGGCTTTAACTTTAACGTCTCGCCAACGCGATCATTGGTAGCGTTTGTTGAGGATCTGGTCATCTATACTGCAGACCAAAAAGCTGCAATAGTTCAGAGCAATCTCCAAAAAATGTTCAGTGATGTGCAACAATTGGCGAATGAAAATCAATGCGCAGAAGTGCGAAACAATCTTGTTTTGGACAATGCTGCAGGGGAACAGTCAATACCTGAAACGTAATTGGAAGGATTTCCGCATCATGGCTGGTGAGGGTAGTCAAGAACGGGTTCCACATAAATCCTGTGTTCAATACCTCCGTGTTCATCTCAATCAGTATCTGTATTATACTGAACATGTAAAAATCATGCTCAGTAAGGCACGAAAAGTAGTCATGGCCCTACGAAAGCTCTTTCATTCCAAAAACATTGATCAAAAGGTTAAAATTACCTGTTACAAGACCCTGGTTAGACCAGTTTTGACATATGGATGTCAGATCTGGTACAACCAGAGTGCTATTACTATGGAAAAATTAAGAGTTTTCGAAAGGAAATGTTTTCGTGCATGTACTGGTTTGTAAAGAAAGCCTGAGATGGATTGGAAGAATTATGTATCGAATAGAGGAATTTATCAAACTGCTGAAGTGACGAAAGTCGATATCTTCATATTGAAACTTCTTCGGAATCATATCGCAAGCTCTGTAACTGTGAATAAGAACCCTTGGATTTCACAGCCGTTCCACTCTACAGACGGATATATAGCGACTTGCCTCGCTACTGGCTTCGTTCCTCCAGAAGCATTCGTGTATTTGGACATGAATCGATATCTTTTTAATTCTGACGGCGTCCTAGTCAAATATAACATATATCGACGGGCCTTCGATAAGAAGATAAAATATCTTCCGAATTTGAGTTCAGGAGACCAACAATTCTAATGTAGATACTCATTTGCTAGATTTGTTGAAACTGATCGAGCTGAGACGGGGCAATCTTGGTATTGGTGGCTGAATGACAATGTCTAAATTATTCGTGTTTATTTTAAGTTTTGGTGTTTATCGTTACTAAGTTTTTGAGTTTCAGCTCATTATTGCTACATTTAGTGTGGTTGTTTGCTTGAGTTAAAAGTTAGGGATAGGTTAGGTATATGCTATGTTTATTAAATTATGTTTAGAGATAAGGTAAAACACGTATCTAGGAATATTGCATTAGAATTTTTTAGCATAAGATACATTTTTTTTGATTGAATTTTCATTAAAATTAAGTTATAACATATTAGGTGCAGGGTCAAAGCTCACTGTTGTGTTCAAATTATAAATAATTTTAGGGTAGTGTTGGTTTTTTCTACTTTTTCTAATCAATTCATAAAATATATCATAATCTTAATTAGTTTGAATTTACTACAGTTTTTTTGATATTTGTTTAACTGATAACGTATAAATTTAGAGAGCCATTTGGGCCATCAAGTTTTTGTATTGTTATTGTTTGGAATTTGCTTTATATTCTTTTAAAATTTATACCGATTAGTATTCAATAAAGCGCTTTTGACTTTGACTTTGAAGGTTGTAAGTGTGACATGCCACCTTCGCACACTTCAGAAAATTAAATAGGTTGCTATGATCCTCAGCTATTTCGGGGTGGAGCGAATGTTGTGAGGAGCTGTTCACCATCACGTTAAACTCTGGCTCTTGGCAGAAATTTCCGTGTATGCTCTTTTGACGCTATCCATGAAAGTCTTCAGGTCAAGCCTATGGCGTACTATTGGAGGCACCCTCTCTTTTTTGGTAGGAGGCACGCTTGGCTATTGGGACATAGCTTTCCCTTTGCTACCCCCAAAGTTTGGCTCTGTACCCGGCTTGGTTATGTTCCCCAGAAAACTGGAGGGAGCTAGTTTTGCTACCCGCTCGCTCACTTCAAGGGCCTTAGATACCTCTGAAGTCGGCTTCTGAGTTAGAGACCCTATTGACTACTTTCTCGCTTCCTTTACTGGCTTTATAATAGCCTCTTGTTTGTTACCACTGTCCATGGAACTCCTTCCCTCGTTCGTCTCCAGCACTTGCAGTTGCATCTTGCAACTAGCAAGCAAGTCAAAAATGAACTCTTCCTTTATGTCCCCCTAAACTTCTCACAGAAACGCTCTAAGCGCTTTTTGGCTTTCCGCGTGAAGGTTGATTTTGTGACGGAAAGCTCCCCATACTCGTTATTTTTCCCCATACCCACAGGTTTCAAGACAAAACTTGGAATACTGTCGCAGAAGAATAAAATAAATTAAAAGAAACTGCAAAATAGCAACAGTTAAGAAACATTAATAATAATAATTTATTTTCCAAATATTGCAATTTGAATTTAACTCCTTCTGTTCACTCTTCCTGCTCCTTGCGCTAGCTCTGCATGCCTTACCCAGGCGGCTGTACCGCATTTCCTTCTCCATAAATTTCAAAAATCTGTAATTCCGAAAAAATTACGTAAAATCCCTCCAAATTTCCAATTTCCAAAGAAAATCGATATAAAAATCCTAAGCTGCTCGATACATGCTCTCGAACCTGTTTTCAAATGATAGTCTGAAAACAATGAGAATTGCCTTATGATGTATTTCGATCATTTATATGTACACTGTAACATGGTACAAGCGCAAGTTATATTTACATAAATGAAACATTGCTCGCATGGACAATGGCACTCGATGTTAGTGTGAATAAAGATGGAAATCAAATTTGATGATCATATGTGTGGGTTTGTTCAGTTTCAAATCTAAAAGAAGTTCTGTTTTGGGTGATTCATGGTTTTTTCAGGCTATAAAATCAGGTATATACAATAATCATTAAAGTAGGCTTCAAATTTTGAATCGGTTTATTTGAGCCACTGGTTGAAGGTCTTTCAGACTTCTTCGGGCCTTCCTTGGGCAATTTTTTGGCCTTATTTATACCAATTTCATCAAAAAATGTGCCTAGTTTAGGCCTGGCTGGGCCAAATGTTCTACAATACGGCTTCTTTAGGCTACGAACTTGATCATATTTCAGGCCTTGTTTTAACTGTATTTGGGCTACGAATAGAGTGATTTTTTACTGTAGTAGCTACAACATGATTATGGTACTATTTAACACCATTCAATTCTGAGCGGATAGTAGTAGAGTTACAAATCATTGTAAGGTCAACTCCAGATGTAAAAGAAGTCTTGAACTGGCGAAAAAGCCGCCGAGTATCACAAGCTAGGGTTGGTGATTTCTGGAAGCAGGGACTTGACGTTAGATGCTTGCCATACTTCTGAGAAGGAAACCATGCACTCTATAAGACTTATAAAATAGCGTTGAGCAAGGAGTTTTTAATAGCCAATTAATCATAAGTTAAGGCTATTCGGGAAGCCCATATAAACTGGTAACAAAGCAAGCAGTTCAGACGAATCAATGACGGGTGGTAAATTAAGGGAGTATGGATCTGCTAGCGGTAATGATCTGGATTAATTTGTAGACTAAATAAACCGTGATAATTGTTTTCTTTTTATGCCATATTACCAATGTAGTTAAGGATTTGTTAGTAGTAGACAATTTAGTGTTTTCGTTTTTACGAGTAAGGTGGTTTGCGCCGCCTAGATGTCTTTCAGGTGACGAGATCCCTACTGAACAAGACAGAAACTAACTACATATGTCAGGCATTGTACTAAAATATTAAGCCCTATTGAAATCACAACCTATGTCCGTCGGTCAGTCCGTCTGTATATCATCGTAGTTTTTTCCAAAACTTTTGTAATAAACATAAGTAGTTGTGGAGCCACGTGGTAATCGAAAGTGGCGGCTCCTAAGGGGATGAGCTGGTCACCCCGTCGAAACTGCTTGGTTTGTCATCTTACTTGGTAATAGTCAACTACACCCGTCAAGTTTCCATAATTTAGACTAGGATGAGTGGTTCACATGAGCCACTTTCACTTATTTGGCTTGACATTCCCCTTGTAATGCAATGACCTTTTTCTGGGTAAGTATCGGTAGCTTCTTGTACAATGTTTTCTTTCATCTCAAACCTCCGTGTCCGCTAAAATACGAGACAAAAATTTTTTGAATTATTGTGGAGTAGCTTAATTTACACATAATAGAACATTTCTAAACGCAATAAAAACTGATCGGAATGTCCTGTAGAGTAGAGTACGCGTGATGAATCTTTTGTAGTTAGCTTCGTGGTGCGACAAGAGCCCGCATCATATGATCCCGCGAATAGCTAGTCGACATGCACGCGTACGCGGCCGTCAACCGAAGCTGGTCAGCTGAGCTCGGTCTTTTTTATAGTTCGCTGACACTTGTGCCAGACCATAGGCACCCGTGCTCTGTACGGACGCCATAAACATTCCGATTCATTATACTGTAGTTATCAATTAATATCAAAAGTGATGACCTCTTGAACGTTTTTAGAGCGGAAAATTCTTTCAGAGAGTTTTAATGGGGTCTCCCCATATAATTGGATGACCCTGGAAATTTTTTTCTCCTGAAAGGTAGTCGAGTGGGGTGTTATATAAAAAAATTTTATCAGATCTTTTGAAAGCAGTCTTAAAATTATCTGATCATTGTTTGAATGGATTCTATTTCCAGTGAATTATTTTTGGTCGACCATTACTTAGATGCAGTTTAAATAGTCATTAATTCATCGACGCATGCCATTTGCAATGCATCAAGTAGGTATAGGTGAATTATAAACACATTCATAGAACAGTTTCTTTTGTGACGCAATTGTAGTTCACTCACTGTCGTGTGTATGAACACAAATTGAGCTGATGGAGAAAATAATTTGCTCATATTTTTGTAGTGAATTACATGTTCAAAAAAGTCCGTGAAGGACTGCAGCGATGTTCTGCTGCCTCGGCAGAGGAAGATGTCGGTATCTGCCGAGAATGCCCTCGTCTGGAGACGTGTGAATGCGCTGGCAGGCTAGCATTGCGGTGTCGTGGGGCGGGTTCATTTCCCCAGCACGAGGACCCACTACAAAAAATTTCGCATTCACGAATTGGACTACAGCTCAAAAGGCGACCGAAGTCGCAAAAATTGTAGATAACCTCACAGAGGGGGATGGAACTTGTTACGAGAACAAGTGGAACCTGAAAAGAAAGGCGAACTCGGGGTGACCTCGTCATTACCCAACGAAATTCATGGCCCACAAATGAAAGAGGGGCAACCGGGTGGTGGAGCCCCTTCGTACCCACCCAACCGGAATAAATCCATAGATATCTTGTTGAAGTGGCCAGGTATCCCTCTTCTGAGTAGAAAACTCATACAACTTGAATTGTATGAACTTTCCCATCAGAAGGGGAGTACTCCGGTGACCAATTTATGCCATAGAATTATACAATTTGATTGCATAACTCTATGCCATAAAAAGGCACTCCGCTTGGGCCACTCAACCCAAAAAGTCACCTGAAACAGAAAGATTAACTTGTACCCGGCGGCTGGCTCATGGTTTTAGGGGCAGCCTGCCACCGTACTGGGTCCTATACCCGGTCAGAATCTTTGGAAAGGAAAGACCAACAATTGCAGGTTACTCATCCATTATTATTTTATAATATATTACAAATATCCTCGCCGATACACAATTCATCAAACAAAACTAAAGGTATTAAGGTTCATCAGAAGTTACGTTATCAAACAACACTAAAGGTATCAAGGTTTATCCAAATTTACGCAATCAAACAAAACTAAAGGTATCAAGGTTTATCCAAATTTTTAAAATTCAATTCATTTATCCCGTGATGAAGAAAATATTTCACTAATACACTGCTAGGGTCGGTTCTATTTACGCGCTTTTCCAATAAAGACAACCAAAAAAAACCAACTTCGTTTAGGTGTCAAAGCACCAAATGTACGGCTGGCATCATTCAATAGAGGAAAAATAAAATAAAACATGAAAAAAGGGAAATCTCCTTTTTTTTACTTTTTTTTGTGTTTGAATAAAAAAAAGGGTACTTACCACGACCTCCTGTTACGAGCGCTCGTGTTCGGGGCAGGTAAATCCTGCAAATTTGTGTTAATATTATTTTTGATTTCCTTTTTTCCTTTTATGTATAGTAACACTTCGCGCTCTTTTTTCCCGAGTCCAATAATTTTCTCCGACACGTTTACATAAACTACGACAACAAATCTGCGTTTTGGACTATAAATATTGAAAGTAATGCGATCTAATTCGGCCTCCCGAATACTACTCATGAGCTAGTTGAGAGCTCTAATAAAAAAACTAAAATCAGAAGTCTCATAAATGCTTTTATCCAAGCCCAGCGGCGTTCCTCGTTTAGCACCGGCCGTTGCTACGCGGTGAAGTCCCAAGGCTGCGAAAGCAATCATATGGGGCGTGGTGGCCAATGAGAACGGAAAAGTGGTTGCAACGTCCATGCAACCTCACGAAATGAGTATAGCAACTAAAGCACAGAGCGCGTGAAGATGATTTGTCTACGTCAATTGGCAACAAAACCGCCACAAACGGAGCGTACACTTGAAAATCTCGCACTTTCCGTACACAAAACAGGCGAGCACCACCAAACATCGAATTGCATCTTTTCTTCGAAAGCAAGCGAAATAGCGCACTCTATTGAACCCATTGTTCTTAGTGACCGCTAACTTTCACTAATCCCGTTTGCTTTTCTTCCGTTCAAACCAACTTTACCTACGACGAAGCCGCCACTCATATCGTCTCTAATTCAATTCTGTTACCCGCGTTCACTTTGTATATCACAATCGCTTTATCCTTGCTTTTGTTTTATTTTCTTTTTTTTTTCTATTCTCTTCTTTTCGTTATTCTTCAAGTTTGGTAACTTTGCTAATCACTTTACGGTTTCTAATTGAACTCCTATCTCTTCACTTGTAATTTTTAGCACCAGCTTTTCTTCCTGTCACATATCCGTTAACTACCGCTCCACGAAAGAGTAATAATCACACACTTGGCTCTTTTCACTTTCCGTTTCTATTCATCTTTTCTTGTTAAGATTTTCAAAAACTTTTCAGGGGCTAGGTCGCGTTGAAAACTCACTCAAGTCAAGTTGTTTTTACTTCAAAATTTCACAAAGTTTCCATGCGGCTACTTGTTCGCTTTTCTCGCTATTCCTCCGTCCACGCGCGTTCGCGGTTGCAACTTGACTCCCCGTCTATCTCCAATCGATCACCGTGCAATTCTCGTTTTTTTTTCGCTTAGCCAGTTTCCCGAACGATTCCTCCCTTGCATTTGTTGCATTTCCCGTGCTTGAAGCATTTGTTGTTGCTCTACGTTTGCAATTGCTTCTCCGGCAATATGCTGGCTAAAGCTATGCGAGTTACACTCTGCTGTAACATTATTTTTATGTACAGTGAGTGTTGTGTATTTTAGTTGTATCGTTTATACGAAATGTAAATTCTATACTTTTGCTTATCACAATCAGTTGTTGGCGTAGATGTGGAAAGACTTGATGATGTTTTATCACTTAAATTGCGACCACTGACATGTCTTGTTTCTAAATTATAAAAATCCTTTTTATCAAAGACCTTTTCATCCTGATTTAGATCGTTAATATCGTTATTTTCTTTGACATACGATGTATTTTCAGGTGCTTGTGTGTTATTATAGTAGACTGGAGGTGATGTCATATCAGTTTTGTTTTCTTTATTAACAATCCCATTCAGATAATCCATTTGATTTAATTTATTTAGAAGTGGAATATTTTGTGGTTGCTGGTACGACATGTATTGAGGATTTGTTTGTAAATACTGAAAATTTTGCCAATTCTCAATTGGAAATTGGGGTTTGCTTAATAAATGGTGGTGTAAATAATTATTGTATCCGTAGCTAGCAGCACTAGGCGTTGAAAGTCTATAGCAATTTTGCATTAAGTTTTGTTGTATCGCACTTGCTGCTGTTGTCTATATAATTGTGACTTCGACAAATCTTTTTTTTTCCCCAATTTGTTACTTTTAATTGGCTTTTTAATTTCGTCGACTTTATTCGATTTAATGCTGCTGTCATCTAAATTAATCGGTTTCGGAGTTTTCTCATCGGTCTTTTTGGATGACTGAGCTGGCATATGTTGCAATTGAACATGAGTTTCCGCTGGTTGCTGCGATGGCATTTTGAGCCATAATTCCTCGATTACTACATTTTCTTAAAAATCTTTACCTTATTTTTAAATTTTTTTTCGCTTTCGATTTAACTTTCGTATTCTTGTTCTGTTGAAACAATATTCAAGCTTTCCCGTAGAGCCATCATCACCAGTAAATGTCCAGCTTGAATTTAAACTGGAAAACGTTTCATGATTGTTACTAAGTTTGTAAAGCCCAGAAAGGCCTTATAGAGAGTCATTTATTTGCATGGAAGGTAGATCATGATTGAATTACTCCTCCCAGTTCTGTGTATGATGATACGGCATTAAATTCAGGGACATAGAAAAGGCTTGAAGATTTCCGTTTAATCATGGAGAAAGGAAGGCGCTTGATCAAATACATCTCTGAGGTGAGATCCAAGGCAAGAACAAACAAATTGCTATTCGTTTTGACTGCCTTTTCTTCTCTGAATTTTCTGTCATATTACTTTCAAGAGCATTGTTGAACCCCCCCAAGGTTGTAATGTCTAATAATCACCAAGTTCCTCCTTCTAACCTCGTGTTCAACGAAATGGCATCACAAATCACTTATGTTCAATTCCTCGCTCCTTTGACCTTCATACTTCCAACCTTCAACAATCCGCCATTGTTGACGGCGGCGGACGATGCGATGAAAACCCTCCATTCGAAAACATGCTAATTTAATCACTGACAAATTAAATATTCCACCATTTGTCAATACTCATTTGCATTGTAGAATACTTGAGTCAATCCTTAGAAGACCTTCGAAGGCTTTTTCGTCGGCTCGTACGTACTACCATCTACATGATTCGTTTTAAATATATACAAAGTATCTGCCACCCACACTCGAATTGCCATTTGTCCTGATCCTGAAGCGAAGTGAGAAGTTTTGTCGAAAATATTTCATTGTTGTCGTCGATGTCGTTCCATGTCATTGTATTGCTCGTTCATATTTTATTCATATCACGAGACATACGAATTTGATACAGAAAATAAATTTACGTGACATTATTATCAGAATTTCAATTTTTAAGTTCGCAATTCAAATGATTAAATACGAGAGTTCAAATATAAAATAAAAAAAGCGCAAGAGTATGTAAATATTGTAGAAGTGGAAAAAATGAATTTGAAATGGCGAAATGATGATTTTCAAGCTTAATACTGGTAAAAGAAACGAATGAATTGTCTTTTGTGCGAGATAATTTAGAAGAGTACCTATTTTGGGTATGCTTCTGCTTCGTAGCACTACAGCCCCTCTCGGGCCTTCCCTTCCTTTTGGCTATTACCATACAAAATTAATTTTATCGTGAAAACCGTTGATGCTTTCCTCTCATCCAAATGATCCTTGGGTTTATGTTATCCGGTTTTTAAATAATTTTACGGAGGTCAGAATTGCTTTGTGTTTATTCGAATTATAAGTATAAATTATGAAAAGAGGAAACAATTTTAAAATTCATCAAAAATTTAAAATAGAAAATGTTTATCAATATATTAATGACTCAATGGCATTGAAAGGAAAAGCTAGTTTGCCTACTCAATCCATTCATCCCATCGCTGCTGTTACAAACTTTTAAGTAATAAAGCTTTATGCGTTACAATTTATGTCCCCATTTGAAAATATTCTTCTTCTTCTTCTTAGCACTACAGCTCCTCCTGGGTCTTCGCTTCCTCCAACAAGCGTCTCTAACTGCATCGGTCCATTGACCGCACCCTTTAGTTTCAAAATCCGAGCAGCAATGAACTATCTTCGTTGACCGAGTCAGACCAGCGTTTCCTCAGTTTCCCCACTGGTCTTTGCCCTTCAGTTCTCCCAACGAATACCTTTTCGGGTATTTATTGTTCGTCCATACGATTCACGTGGCCAGAAATGGACGTGAGTACCTGCAAGAAATAGACCTCAATCAATGCTCCGCAGCCCGTTTTGGAATACTCGCAACACAACTGGTGTGTGCTTGAAATTACTTTCTAGGCTATTCAAGACACAGTCACCAAGTTTCAGTCAAGGATAGGCGCCTCAAGCATGCAGAGGGAGATGGTAACTTGTCATGGGCTCCTCCTAACCCGTGATACAGATCATAGCTCTGCTCAGCTTTTCCTGACACTTTGCCTGAAAGACATTGCCTATGTGGCTTCCATACTAAAGTAGGTTGCCTCGCCTTGCGTACGTGGGGGCGATATTCCCCAAAGACTACTAGACTTTAGAAAATTTCCTTGCGCTTTCGACAGCCATGTGTTAACTGATAAGCATCTTACAGTTTAGGATCGAGAAAAGTAGTTGCGGACTACAATTCTCGACCCTCTCCTTTTGTATCATCGATGTTATACTGCTCCTTATACAGCACGAGCCACCCTTTCATGTCCAGATCCTCTGTTTCACCTCCCTAATAAGCTTGTTCTTCTTGAATTAGAACGTTTATTGCCAACGCCTAAACGTTTTAAGCGTTTCGGTCTTGATTGGCCGTGATATTATTCTACTAACCTAAAGTGATGTGCCATTGTTTTAAGTGAAATTTTTTTTTCATAATTTTCGAATCTCTTCATGAAATCTTTGTCTTCTGAATAATAAAAATATAAACGAACGAAGTGCAGTGACATCTAGATGTTTAAGCAACTCTTATTTAATTAGTAGTGAACTACACCTTCTCCCTAATCTCCTTGTTAATCATCACATGTCAAATTATTCTTATCAAATACTTAAACTGCCCCAGCCTGTAGTTTGTTGGTGCCTTCTTGTTCAAGCTTTTTCTCTTCAAAGGCCCGATGAAGAAGAGTGTTATATTTTAATTTGCATTTAACGCATACTCCCGCTGTGCAGGCAGATGCTCTATGTCCAGACTTGAGACAGTAACGGCATAACTGATTTTTATTGACAATTTCCAGTCGTTGCTGAATTGATTTCTCACGAAATTCTTTGCAGGCAAATATATGATGGGACTTGTTACAAATAAAGCATTTCAACTTGTCTGTGCTTGCGAGCAAGGTAGAAGTTCGAACCTTCTTGGGTTTTTCGATTTTCTCTATAGCCTTGTGATTTAGTGCTTCTACGATTGGAAGCGTGTCTCCAAAAACTTTAAGACGTGCTTCATTGTATCCATTGATCTACGATTTATCAAAGATTGTTCGTATAAAGAATGAGTAGTTTTATCCGATTTCTTTAAGATGGTTTAAATTAACTTTGGGTCCCAATGCTGTATCTGGATACTAAGCGTTTCAAGGCTCATCAGACATTCCTTCGTTACATTATGAAGCTGTAATAATTTTCAGTCTAAACTCATACGAACGAATTCGGAACTGACCATATAACCCGTTGCGGCCAAGTCCCAGACACGACCCCAACTTTACTGACTCACATCGCCAAACACAGTTCTCCTGAAGTTCCGCAGTCGACGTCACACGTTGATTATTCGACTACTCGCCAGCGCATCTTCAATGAGGAGATGGTTACAACTACCCTATCGCGAAGGAAGCGAGCCATGCGTTGGATGCGGACCTTCTAGAGAAGGGTCAGGCAGTCGAGGAAGGCGTTGCACGAAATACACTTGGACGAATTATTGAGAGATCACGTTCGACCATATGCGTCAGTTCATCTCCTGCAAAAGCGATTGGCAGGCTTAGTCGATACGGGAGCCAGTTTGAATTGCATATCAGCCGATTTTGCAGGGGAGGTGCTGGCAACTCACGTGGACCAAATCCATCATTTTACCACCAGGTTAAGCATGGCGGACGGAGCTCGTCACTCCGTCGTGGGGAAAATTATGACGGATATCACATTTAAAGGGGAAACTAAACCTCTGGAATTTTATATTACCCAGAATCTTTATCTAGGGGTGGATTTCGTTCGAAAATTTAACTTGTCCCCGGCACTATTTTCCGGCACGACACTGGATTCCGTCGCCACTGTACCTGACGAAACTCCAACCCCCCACTCATTATGACATGCACTGGATGCGAATCAACAACTGCAACTTGACTTAGCCATATCGGCTTTTCCATCGCATGAGAAGGAAGGTCTCGGCAGGACGGTACTGGTGTTCCACACAATAGATGTGGGGATGCTAAACCCAAAAAGCAGAGACATTTTGCCATATCTCCCGCGAAGGAAATGTCGTTGTATGCCGAATTTGATCAAATGCTAGCACTAGGCGTGATCGAAGAATCGCAGAGCGCGTGGACTTCCCGGTCACCTTAGTTGTCAAGCCGAACAAGGTCCGGCTATACTTAGATGCCAGACGTTTGAACGCCGTCACTGTCAAGGACGCATACACTCTACCGATGATTGAAGGCATCTTGAGTCGATTGCCTAAAGCCTATTATACCACGAGTTTAGACCTCAAGGACGCTTTCTGGCAAATTCCTTTAGACACTGGCTCAAAGGAGAAAACAGCCTTCACAGTCCCAAGTCGCCCAGTGTATCAATTGGTGACCATGCCATTCGGATTCTGTAACGCCCCTCAGACAATGACGTGCCTTATGGATAAGGTGATACCAAAGCATTTATGACACCAAGTTTTCGTATACTTGGACGATCGGCTGCTTATAACCGATACCTTTAACGAACACCTCAACCGGCTTCAGGAAGTGGCTTTGCACATCCAGAGGGCAGGGTTAATCATCAACATACAGAAGAGTTAGTTTGTGATGACGGAGGTGAAGTATTTGGGCCACATCATTGGTCATGGAAACATCAAGACCGACCCGGACAAGACTCAAGCGATTGACGCTTTTCCATTACCCAAGACCACCAAGCAGTGACACCAATTCTTAGGCTTATGCGGATGGTACCAACGATTTTTACGTGACTATGCCACCGTTACCACACCTTTGACCGACATGCGGCATAAGGGACGTCAGTTCTTCTGGGAAGGGCCCAGCTTGCGAGCCTTCAAAGAGCTAAAGAAGAGTCTGACAACAGCCCCCGTACTGTACAGCCTGGACCTTGGGAAATCATTTTGAATCCATTGTGACGCTAGTCAACATAGGGTGGGAGCAGTCTTAGTCCAGGTTGCACAAGACGGCGAGGAGAAGCCTATAGCTTTTATGTCTCACAAGCTGAACCCGGCTCAGCGGAACTATATGGTCTCGGAGCAGGAATGCTTGGCGGCTGTGCTGAGGGTGAAACGCTT